>WAAF01020571.1:51843-100996 GCA_013400475.1 Tricholaema leucomelas
GGACACAGTACTCAAGGTGTGGCCTGACCAGTGCTGAGTACAGGGGAAGAAGAACCTCCCTCGTCCTACTGGCCACACTGCTCCTGATACAGGCCAGGATGCCATTGCCCCCCTTGGCCACCTGGGCACACTGCTGGCTCATCTTCAGCCTACTATCCACCAGTACCCCCAGGTCCCTTTCCTCCTGGCTGCTCTCCAGCCACTCTGTCCCCAGCCTGTAGCGTTGCTTGGGGTTGTTGTGGCCGAAGTGCAGAACCCTGCACTTGGCCTTGTTAAATCTCATCCCATTGGCCTCTGCCCACCCATCCAGCCTGTCCAGGTCCCCCTGCAGGCCTCTCCTACCTTCCAACAGATCAACACCTGCTCCTAGCTTGGTGTCATCTGCAAACTTAATGATGCTGGACTAATGGTCAGATAAGCTGCCAAGGAACTGGATAATATTTAAATGATGAGATGTAGGCAATTGCTATATCATTTTTCATATTTCAGATGAATGCAGTTCATTCTAGATGGCTTACTTCTTTTTTTCTTTTGGTGCTTCCCTGTAATGGTTTATATAGACATGGTAAACCACAACATCTATATGTGCTTCACAGGCATCTCCATCAGCCCTCTTGTTTGAACCCACCTTCAGAAACACCTCACAGTTATTTATTAAACAATTAATCAAAAGTGGAATTTATACTTGTGCAGCAGATCCATGGAAAGCAATTGCACAGCTTTCTTCAGCGTTTTTATTCTGATTTCCAAGGTGATTTTGATAAGGACCCATAAGATGCTTTGCTCTGAGGTCACAAAAATGAGACACTTTTCCTTAGTTCTGTAGCCATTCCTCAGATGCTCAAACTGAGGATTTTTTAAACCGCAGATTGATTTGTTAATTTTGCAGTGTGGCAGTGGAAATGCTGTAGCAGAGGAAAAGAAGGTACACGCTACACAGACTAACGAGGCATGAAATCTACAAGGCACTTTTTGTGGGAATTTGGAGAGCCTTAGCCTCTCTGCCTATGAAACAGATGTGATAGTTACTCATCTTTACAATCTCCAGTGACTACTCCTGGAGGAAAAGCACATGTATGTTTGCATTACTGAGTCTGATCTGATGATGTTCAAATGCAGGTAGAGTCACATAGTCTGCTCTCTCAGTCACTCCTGGTGCAAAGCCTAGAGAGAAGCACAGTAATGTGGACACCATGGGCTTGATCCACTGCTAACTGAACTCTCTGGAAACACTTCCAAGGAGTTCATTAGGCTTTAATTCAAGATATTAATGCTGATTGTTAGCATGTGCTGTATTGTGAATGTTGGCACCAACACTGCTTTCTACTCATTAATTCATGCTGAGTGTTGCTTTGTTTGTCAAAGCAGTGCAGTATTTTGTGTACAGATTTTATTTTCTCAAAAGCAGCAGAGAAACGTGACAAAAGAAGAGAATGTTCTTGTTAAAGGTGGTAAACCTTTTCCAATGTTGTGCACTATCATAGAATCATAGAATCATAGAATGGTTTAGGTTGGAAGGGACCTCAAGGATCATCCAGCTCCAACCCCCTGCCATAGGCAGGGACACCTCCCACTAGAACAGGTTGCTCAAGGCCTCATCCAGCCTGGCTTTAAATGCCTCCAGGGAGGAAGCATCCACAACCTCCCTGGGCAACCTGTTCCAGTGTCTTACCACCCTCACTGTAAAGAACTTCCTCCTAATATCCAGTCTGAATCTCCCCTCTTCCAGCTTAAACCCATTCCCCCTCGTCCTAACATTACTAGACCGTGTAAATAGTCCCTCCCCAGCTTTCCTGTAGGCTCCCTTCAGATACTGGAAAGCCACTCTAAGGTCTCCTCGAAGCCTTCTCTTCTCCAGGCTGAAGAGCCCCAACTCTCTCAGCCTGTTCTCATAGCAGAGGTGCTCCAGCCCTCTGATCATCTTCGTGGCTGTCCTCTGGACCTGCTCCAGCAGTTCCATGTCCTTCTTGTGTTGAGGGCTCCAGAACTGCACACAGTACTCCAAGTGGGGTCTGAGGAGAGCAGAGTGAAGGGGGAGAATCCCCTCCCTTGCCCTGCTGGCCACACTTCTCTTGATGCAGCCCAGCACATATATATATTTTTTATATTATTATGTGGATTTCTATGTTTACTCTAAAGGGTTGAATTCAGTATTTGAAATAAATGACCCATGAATTAAAAAAAAGAAGAAGAAAAAAGAACAAGGAGAAGGAAAAAAAAAAAAAAGCCTTGTTTTTTCCTCTCCTTTTCTATTTGGTTTTTTATTTTATATTTTAAAGTGAATACTTCAACACTAAATCTTCCTACCCAAAATCTCACATATTCTGAGATGTTTGCATGTAAAGTACCTCCATAAGTAGACAAAAGGCAAACAAAAGATTTCACATCTTACTCAATGATGTGAAAACATCTTTATTTTTAATTTTTTTTTTGTTAAGTTTCATTAATAAATGTCCAGAAAATTATTATTTAAATGTAAATTAAAAAGCTAAGGAAAAGAAAATATAACAGTTAGGTCCTCAAATAACAGCTCTTGGTTCTAAATTTGCTTGTCATATGCAATAGAACTAAATTGGTGTCTTATTTAAAATTTTAGATTTAGGTAGCAAGAAGTACTGTGAGTCTGTGTGATTATACATATGTGAAAATACACTATTTTTGCTTACAATGGCAGGCTCATGAATGACACAGGAATGAGCTGCCACATCCATAATTCAGAAGCAGTATAAAATTGTGCTTGTAAAGCCATTTTCAGAATGACTCTATTCAAGCCTTGCATTTTCCAGTCAATGCACACCTACAACCTGTACTTCATCAGACAGCAGACTGTTTATACCGGTTTACAGATTCAGTGGAAGATGACCTAAACCAGAAGGACCAGATACTGTTCCACATACATCTTTTCTGTTGAAGTCCAATGTATTTAGCTGAATTTCAGAATCATGGCCATGGGCCTGACATTTTTCAAAAGTCCAGTTCAATGGGCCCGATTAATCTAGCATAGTGTTGGCCACTGAACGTTATTTGTACAACTTCAGAATGCCTCTTATTTCTTCAAAGACCTTAATAAATCACTCTTTAAACTATATTTTCCCAGACTTTGAACTGGAAGATGTTTCCATATCTTGAAAACATTTTGTGTCAGAGGAAAGGATTTGAGCATTCCTTTCTTATTTTGCTTTGTTGACTAAAAAAGTAACCATAACGTTTCTCAAACAGTAATACTAAAGCTTTGAAGTCTTTTTATTAGATCAGCTCCTTTTATAAAAGAGAGAGCATGAAGTTTCTCATCCTCAGAAACATCTTTTTCTTTGTTATATAATAATCAACTTTTTTCAGTTCTCCCATAATGTACCAGTGGTTACTCTCTTTGTCTTTAATTCCCTTAGCAGCTCCTTGCCCATCCAGCCTGGCTGCCTCCCTCGTCGGCTCGTCTTTTTGGTACAATGGCACAGCTGCTCTTGTGCTTTTAGGAGTTCCTTTTTGAAGTAGGTCCAACCTTCCTGGACCCCTTTGTTTTTAAGGGATGTTTCCCAAGGAACTTTCTGAGTTAGTTCCTTAAATGGGCTGAAGTCTGCCCTTGGGAAGTCCAGTGTGGAGGTTCTGTTGATGCCCCTCCTGGTTTCTCCATATATTGAAAATGGTATCATTTCATGGTCACTGGACCCCAGGCAGCCTCCAACCACCACATCCCCCACCAGCCCCTCTCTATTTGTGAGCAGCAGGTCAAGCAGAGCTGCCCCCCTGGTAGGCTCATGTAACAGCTGGAATAAGAAGTTGTCTTCCACACATTCTAGAAACCTCCTAGACTGCTGCTTCTCTGCAGTATTTATGTCCCAGGAGATGCCTGGTAGGTTAAAGTCGCCTACAAGAACAAGGGCAGGTGATCTTGAGGCAGCCTCCAGTTGCTTAAAGAGCAATAAATCAACCTCTTCTTCCTGGTTGGGTGGTCTATAACAGACTCTAACCAGGATATCAGTCCTGTTGGCCTTCCTCTTAATTCTCACCCATAAAGACTCAACTTGATCACCCTTAATTTCTACCCCCATGACGTCCAGAGCATCCCTAATATACAGAGCCACTCCTCCACCTCTTCTCCTGGTTCTTTTTAGTTACTGAGAGTTTTCAAACTGCAGTGTAGTCTGCCTTTCAAAATGTTCCCTTTGTGTAGCACATACATTACTTGACTTTAAGAACAGCAAAAATGATCAGGCAACTTACACTAAAAACATAAAAATGTCATACTTAAAATATTTAGCAAAACTTAATAAAGAAATATTTCTGGGTGTTGAGCAGTAGAGAGTCCTATAATATACATATATTTAGGAATTCATATTTTTTTTTTCTTTCCTTATAAAACGCTGTGAGTTCTGGAGTCTGGAATTAATTTAAATTTGTAATAGCAATTTAGAGAAGCAATTAAGGAAATCCATGTAAAAATGTATGTGCACTTTACAAAAAGTCTCCTAACAATATTAACCTCCTTCTTTTTCTTCCAGTGCAAACTGCACAGCAAAGCCCAACTCTGCTGATTTCAGCTAAGGAGGGTAAAGCTGTAAAGGTAGTGTCGCGGAGGGGAGAAATTAATTAATGTGAGACGATATTTATAAAAATATATATGTTTATTGAACTTTAATATTTTCAACTCTCGCTACCCCCAACCACTAAACTTGTAATATTAATATTTATTCTTACACGGTTATGAAGACATTCAGAGTATAATCACAAATGGCTTACTAATAACTATAATACAATGACTAGCATAGGACTATTAACAGAGAGAGTTTTCCCCGCGGCTGCTGCTGCTTGGGGTCTATATACTGTTTGCCCAGCAGAGTGGGCTGCAAGCTTTCTGCTCTGTGGCAGGCACAATAGGAATTAAAGAGATATTTACTCACTGTTTTGACTAATTATAAATCACCCTCTGGGCTACGCCACAGCCTCTGTAAAGTGTCCAACTCCTTAGGGTCTTCGCCCATGGACTCCAAGGCTGGAATACTCCCGGCTTCAGGGGTGATAGCCTCTGACCCGTAGCTGCTGGGTCCCTCCGGCGGCTGCGTCCAGGGAACTCGTAGGCAGCACTTGCAGGTGCAGATGTGCAGACGAATAGGTCTGCTCCTGGTATCTCGTGGCTGTGGCACACACCAGGGAATAAGGCAATGGGCGTGCAGAGGGATGCACGGCTGCACGGGGAGTCTGAGCTCCGTAAAGGCAGGCTTGAGTGCATGCACCGGCGAGCATAAGAGGAACGCTGGCACGTGAGTGCACCTCTATTTATTAACTGTGGGCCGAGATCGATGGTCTCATTGGCCACCAATAACCAATCAGGCTTGCAGTCAGCCAACCTTGCCATAATAGGCAAGGAGCCACAGGCCTGGACTTTCCAAACATGGGGCTCACATGGGCCTAGCACCCTGCAAGCGTGAGCTGCACACGTGGGGGCTTACACAACCTAAAGCCTGGGCAGGCCAGACTGCACGTGGCTCCAGGCCCGTTGTGCCCCTCTGTGCTGGCCATGTGCTCACCCCTGACTAAAAGCAGGAAAAACATGTCCAGGCAGGGCAAGGCATATGCAGGTCTGATTTCGGGCCTATGGGCCCTCCACGACAGGTAGTTTGAAGATTTCTGAAAAAGGCTGACAGTTTTGTGATTCACAACTGTTCACCTGAGTTTTTCTTTAAGCTTTGCAGCTATATACACGTGAATTAAATGAATACTACCAATTGTTCAATAGTAGTATTTTCTCTTTGAAATCTCTGATTAAACCTCATCCCATAACCTAGCCAGAATATTTACATTTTAATCATTGCAAATGATGATAAAGATAAAACAACAATGTAGGTAACATTTGAGGGCAGTTTCTTCTTTTTCTTTAAGTTTAGAATAGAATAGAATCAACCAGGTTGGAAGAGACTTCCAAGATCATCCAGTCCAACCCCAGTTTAAGAGGGACATTGTGAGGCTTGAACGTGTCCAGAGAAGGGCAATGAGGCTGGTGAGAGGCCTCGAGCACAGCCCTACGAGGAGAGGCTGAGGGAGCTGGGATTGTTTAGCCTGGAGAAGAGGAGGCTCAGGGGTGACCTTATTGCTGTCTACAACTACCTGAGGGGTGGTTGTAGCCAGGAGGAGGTTGCTCTCTTCTCTCAGGCGACCAGCACCAGAACAAGAGGACACAGCCTCAAGCTTCCAACCTAAACCATTCTATGATTCTATGATTCTATGAAATGTGTGCTCAAGAATGTTATTGAGTGCTATGTTGGAAAGCAGGCAACACCACTGAGTCTGATCTTCCCTTAAATACGGAAGGTGGTAGTGCTTAAGAATTGGTATAAATGAAAGTACTGGTGAGTAGAATAGATATAATATTCAAAATGGGCCTGTTGATGCATGAAGCTCTTTCCCTCAGTTTCTCACCCCTTTTTTTTTTTTTGATAATCAGTTTCAGATGGCAAATAGATTCTTTGAGTCTTTTAAATGACATGTTGATAAGTGTCTTTTCAGAGACCAGTTTGGGTACTCTGAATGATTCCTTATATCTTCACAGATAGAAGCTTAATGTAATTGCTTACGTTGTGTCCTGTACGTTGAAAGACTGTGCATCTCAGAAGTAAAGTACTATGTAATAGATTAGCTCCAGTGATAACTACCCCTTTTATTGTACAGTGGAGTAAACAGTCATTAATTTAAAACATGTAAATTGGAAATCTGAGAACCATATCACTAGTCGTAGTGGGACATATTCCTACAGAACATGATTACTTCCATAACTCTTGAATATATAAGAATTACTGTGAAGTGGAGCAGGCAGACATTCCCAATAAGGCATCATCAGCCGCCTCATTAAGGGAAGAAAGAGAATCTGTGGTTATGGGAAGAATCTACAAGTCATCTCATTTTTAAATTAAAACCAGAGATAGTTTGGGGATAATGAGAATAAAGGATTGAAAGCTTATTACTTCTTATGAAAAAATAGCACACTCAGCAGATGTTTGGAATTGTTGAAATATTATAACAAGCCTCTGTGTAGCTTAAAAATCAGTTGCAGTTGGCCTCTGAAAAGTGGAAGTGCTTTTAATTGAAGGTATTTTTTAAGCAAGGGGAAAAAAAACCTACAAAAACCATGAAACCTGATTCAGTATGTAACAGAACAGTACATGCAGTTAAAGTAAGTATTCTCTTTTAAAGGGATAGAATTCCATTGTGCAGTTCAGATTTATTTCAGTGCTCATGCTTTGGTTATCTGTAGTTGCCCCTGATTGTTTACCGCATTAGATACTGACTGAACAGAGATTATTCTGCACCTCTAATTGTCCCTGGTAGGACCACACTTGGAATACTATGTGCAGTTTTGGGCTGCCCAGTTCAAGAGAGACAGGGACCTGCTGGAGAGAGTCCAGAAGAGAGCCACGAGGATGACTGGGGGACTTGATCATCTACCTTATGGAGAGAGACTGAGAGATCTGGGGCTGTTTAGTCTGGAGAAGAGAAGACTGTCTATAAATATCTGAGGGGTGGGTGCTGAGTGGATGGGACCAATCTCTTTTCAGTGGTCCGCAGCAATAAGATAAGGAGCAATGGCTTAACATGAGGAGAAACTTCATTACCGTGAGAGTGACAGACAGGCTGCCCAGAGGAGTTGTGTAGTCTCCTCTCCGGGGATTTGCAAAACCCACTTGAGTGTGTACCTGTGAGGACTACCCTGCGTGATCCTGCTTTGGAAGAGAGTTGGACTCATTGATCTCTGGAGGTCCCTTCCCACATCTAATATTCTGTGATTCTGTGAATTGAGCACAATTTCAAAATTTCCATTCTTAAACCAAGTCTTCAGAGCAGCTGACCACGGTAGGGGCTCCAAACTTCCCTCTGGAGACCTTCAGGGTCTGCTTTATGTTTGAATTGCGGGATCCTAATTTAGGAAGTCAGGATTGGGTGACAGGGAAGAAACAGCTCACTTTTAGATACTAGGATCTCTAACTCAGGAAGTCTGTGTAAAGATCTTTGTGCTAGTAAGACAAAACCAAGCAAACACAGTTATATAGCCTATGCACTATGTAGAGAAAGTAATTTTTGTTAAGTTTTACTGCAGATTCTGACTATCCTGAAAAAAAACAAAGTAATTTGATTAGACATAGCTCATATTAGGTAAACTCATTGACCAGTCAGTTTTGTTAATGTAAAATTACACCTTGGATTTGCACTTTGAAGGCTGTAGCATTATTCTTGGACTAGCTAGCTGTGTTTCCACTCCTGTTATTCCTCTTACACCAGTCTAGTTCCATACCCTTTAGTATTCAGTGGATTGTATTAGTTTAAAATAAGTATTTGGTAAGGGCTAGAATATAGCATAGCTTGTGGGTCTCTTTATCAGAGTTTGCAGGATGGACAGTCCCCTGCTAACTCCTTACCTTTCCAGGCCCAGATCTTGAATGGGGGCTGTCTGAAGAGCTGTCCATCCTAGCTCATTGTTAAGGCCTGAGCAATTCCTGCCCTGAAGCTTTACCCTTTCAAATTTACTGCCAGGGTTAGAATTTTTTTTGTCCTCAGGCTCTGTTCTTTCAGACTGATCATCAGGGTTTGAAAGATTGTTGCCTCTGGGTTGTTTCTTTTCAGTTTCAGTTTCAGAGTTGGAGCTCTTGCTGCCCTTAGATTTTCACCTTTTAGATCCAGTATAAAGACCCACTGGCTTTAAAAGACTTTCACTTTAGGAATTTCTTCCATCATGCTTCAGTTAAGAGTTACATTTCTCTCATTGATGATGTCTCCGTTCTTACATTTATCAATATTCACTGAGTTGGTTTGTTCAAGATTTTTTTGTTTCCTCATCTACACTCATTCCGTGTTGGAATGTGGTTAAGAATCATCACAGACTGTTCAGTAATTTCCTGAGATCTCTTGCAAGCTGCTCTTGTGTTTGAAGAAGTGCAAGTGCTTTTTGAAACAGTTTAGAGTGCTGCATCTAGCTTCATAGTATTTGTCCCATCTCTTTATGCAGTGGTACCTTCTAATGCTTACTGGAGTCTCCAGTTTCAAAAGACAAGTCTTCATAACTGAACTTTCCATCATGGTATTGCATTTCAAGATGCCTCTGAATTGCCAGTTCTTGATAGCATTTGTCCAAATGTGTAGGATGTTGCTTTTATAATTTTCATACCCTATCACATAGTGTATCTTGAGTATCGCCTTCAGTTTTGAGCTCCTCAGTTTAAGAGGGACAGGGACCTGCTGGAGAAGGTCCAGCGGAGGGCTATGAGCATGATGAGGGGACTGGAACACTGCTTGATGAGGAAACGCTGAGGGACCTGGGCTCAGAAAACTGAGAGGGGATTTAATAAATGTCTATAAATATCTGAGGGCTGGGGGTCAGGAGGTGGGGGTACAGGCTCTGCTTACTTGCTCCCTGTGATAGGACAAGGAGCAATGGACGGAAGATGCAGCACAAGAGGTTCCACCTCAACACAAGGAGGAACTTCTTTACTGTAAGGGTCACAGAGCACTGGAACAGGCTCTCCAGAGAGACTGTGGAGTCTCCTTCTCTGGAGACCTTCAAGGCCTGTCTGGATGTGTTCTGTGTGACCTGAGCTAGATGGTATGGTCCTACTCTAGCAGGGGGTTTGCGCTTGATCTCTTTGGGTCCCTTCCAGCTCCTGACATCCTGTGAACCTGTGAACCTGTGTGCTGGTTTGAGGCTAATTGGAATATTTTAATGAGAGAAATTAGATCATTGGTTGTAAAAAGAAAATAATGATGAAGTCTCTATCATTCATTGATATGCTGAGAGGGATAAAAAGCCAAAATGTCAACAATTTGTCTTACTCTGGTCTGTGATGCTGGATCTGTTTGCTTCCTCTAAGATATTTCCACTAACTTTGGCTAATGGAAAACAATATAAGCTCTGCTGGTTGTTTTGTTTGTCTGTCTGACATAGCAGAGGGAGAAAGAGAGGGCAGCTTTGAGCCCATTCTGGGTAGTTTTCTTTGTCTGGGAAGGAGTTTGGATTTCTGTGTTATTTCTTATATATGTAATTGTACATGCTTGTAAATACATAATATATATATGCTTATAAATTTGGCTTTGCTGTAAATATAGCAGCTTCATCTTACTTCCAGACCATCTGAGCTAGTCTGAGCTAAGTTTCCATAGTGTGTAGAAATTCTGTGCCTAGAATAGTGTGTAGAAATAGTTGTAGAAATACTGACTTACCATTTGAATAACTTTGTTTCTTTAAGTTGAGCTTCCGTACCTGAAAGGGTTGCTGGGGGCCAGCAGAGAAGAATCAGGGTGCATAGCACCTTCCAGAGCGTGACTTGGTTATTCAAGGTGGATGCATCCATATTGTGTGTGCCAAACACATGAGTTTTTGGACTGTTTCTCCTAAGGTCTTTTAACTCCAGTGGTAGCATTCTGTGGGAGATGAGCGCTAAAGTGTAGTTTGCAGTCTCCAGAATGTATTTCTTTCCATCTCTCTCCACACCTGTTTGACATAGCAACAACCCAAACTCTTTAAACCTGATATTATATTCACATCTACCCAACAACAGCAGAAAGATTATTTCTTACGGGTTTAAGACCACTCCCAACAGCTCTGAGGTGCATTAATGATTAATTGTAATCTGTTGTTTTGATTTCATCCTTTTCAGTCTCTTTGTCTTACTTCCACTAAGAAGGAGACAGACAGTCTTTTAACTTTCTATTCCATTAAAGAAAAATCTAGCCTTATATTTCAAAATGTTATGGTAGCTACTTTAGAAAGGCCATGACATGTGGATGTTTAAGAACCTAAGACTTTTGACAAATCAGTAGTTAGCAGACTGTAAGTTTCCATGGAAATGTGATTGGTATTACCCATTAAAAGCTCACTGTCATAGCATTTTCATTAAGGTAAGCTGCTGCATCATTTATTCTGTGAAGCAGGACAAGGAAAGGAAAGGCACATGGAAAGGAACACTGAATTGCAGAGATGCAGTTATTTACAGTATCACAGTATCATCAGGGTTGGAAGAGACCTCACAGATCATCAAGTCCAACCCTTTACTACAGAGCTCAAGGCTAGACCATGGCACCAAGTGCCACGTCCAATCCTGCCTTGAACAGCTCCAGGGACGGCGACTCCACCACCTCCCTGGGCAGCCCATTCCAGTGGCCAATTACTGTATGGTAATCTGTAAAAGTCTCTCTTCACTTAAAAATGGGTTTAGATTTAACCATATACAGCTAGATGTAAATATAGAATCATAGATATATCTATAAATACATATATATGTATTTGTAAATATGTCTTGTTTATGTTGGTTTTCAACATAAGTCAATGGTGCCACTGAAAAAAATAAACCAACCTTTATTAGTCCTAAAATAATTAATTAACTAAATTAATTAGTTTGCTGACATGTATTAAGCATGTGATGTGGTTTCACTTCTTGGGTATGCAACAAAAATCTACAGTCATATTTCCAAAAATAGGCCATATGATAAATCTCGTGCAACAAAGTTGTATGAATCACTTCTAAATTAAGGCTTTTCTTTTGAGCAATTATTAATCCCCTTTAAAAGAACAGCTAGTGTGCATTCAGCAGAATATTGTCACCAGCAAATGAAAAGAGAAATGTGAAAAGATTTTGTTGATTTATTTCATAGGTAAGCTAATTCTGTGAAAGATGTTTGAAAAAGGAGTGCATCTGAAAGGCTAATGGGTATTTGAAAGTTTGACTTTGTGATCTTCTGGATGCAGGATTTGAAAATTCAATTTATTAAGTGGTTTTTTTTTGTTTTTTCCACATTAGGATAATTTTTATGCTTATGCAGAATAGGTTCTGCTTTTTCCAGGTCACTCTGTTATTATTTCCTTCTTCAAAACCTCAGACCATTGTGATTACTTACAGTATTTTCCGTTTCTCAGAGAGTTCTGTCCTAATGAACTCTATTCTTTTCATCCAACCTTTTGAATTAAAACTCCTATCCACTGATTTCTATTTTATATCCAGTTCATGTTAATAAAAAGTGATTGTTTGAAATCGTGTTTTGAGTTTGTGGTAAAATCTGAGCATCTAGTATGGATTATTGGTGAACTTCTGTTTGTCTACTTGTCCTGGTTTGAGTTAGAGCAGAGCTAATTCTGTTCAGTGGTTTTTGTTTTTCAGTTGAGCTTCTTCTAAGTAACTGCACTTTCTGAAATTAATGGCATGTTTTCTTAGGCAGTGAAAACACTCAGTGTTTCTAGTTAGTACCAAGGACTGGTATGCAGGTCAAGGTCACTGCTAAATCTTGTGTACTACATTGAGTATGCAGAGTAAAAGGCTACAACTGCAGGGAGAAGCAGACAAGACAAGTGACCCAAAACCAACCAGCAAGTTATTCCACTCCTTATGCATCGTATTCAGTACAAAACAGAGGGTTAATGAGGGTCAAGCTTTTATCTTCAATGTCCAGTGTCCAAGAACAACTCTTCCTGTTCTGTCTTGAATCCTAATCCATGAGTTCCTGAATCCAGTTCCCATTTGTTGCTATGTTCATTCTGGGACTTCTTCCACCATCTGTGGTGATGGTTAAGTAGTTGCCATGGGGAGGGCGGATTTGATATTGGTTTTGTATGTATTTTTCTTTTATTGTCATTACTTCCATTAAGTTTCTTCTGCAATTCATGTGCCTTTCTCTCTTACTCCCTTTCAATTCCCTTTGGGAAGGAGGAGGCATTGACATTGTCTGTTATCTGTTTAGTGGCTGTCCCAGTCCTAACCCTGGACACTATTACAGAATGGACCAAGCTACTCACATGTAAAATACTATTTGCACACAAGATCAGGTTTAGATGTACAGTGTTAGGACACCAGATTATTTCAAAGATTATTTTAAACTGTTGGCTCAAGGTAAGTACTTCTTTGTGTTATGGTCTCATTTTATGGGCAAGTCTTATTTGATGAAAACCAACAAAGTCCTAATGATGACATTAGGTAATTTTTCTGGCAATTAATGAGCAAAATTCTTCACATCCGTATTTAATGAATAAGAAAGAGCAGCTAAGAAAAGACTCTAGAAGAATGAAGTTTATAGTATACACAATTTATAATAAACACAGTTGTTCATTGGAATAGGTTGATCAGGGAGGTGGTCAGAGCTGACCCATCAGGCAGATCGTTTACAACAGTTGTTGCACATCCATGTACCTGCAGGAGTCCAGTGCTGGCAGTGGGCTTTCCCTGGATTCAGTATCCATACCTGGGCAAACCACCTAAGCAAACCACCTGAGCAAAGACAATGTTCATTTTTGTTGATTAACATGAACAAGGGAGACAAAGATTTCATCTCTCACAGGGGCTTTGCCTTTTTTTCCCAGTTTTTCTTCCCTTCGCACAGAGCGGGGAGAGTGGAGGGGAAAAGTGAACAGCTGCGGGGCCTCAGTTGCTGAATGAGGCTAAACCATGACAATATCTCAGGGAAATTTTTGTGAACAAGTGTCATGCACCGACTCAAACATAACAATGATATTCTGTGTTTGGTTGGGCAGCACAAAACCAATAGACTTAATTGTTCCAATGGGCATGAATAATGAGAGTTAAATTGAAATAGAAGCTATCAAGCAGGTAATTTGAAGATCGTTAACCTGTAATAGACAGAAAGGTCTTGAAGGAGACACTAGAAACTAGTTTCTAACAGAACTGTGAATGACTGGTACAATAAAATCATAATTTTACTTTTGTCTAATACTTCAGAAATAATAGCACTGGGAGCAGTAACATGGACTACGTTTAAGACACAGTACAAAGGGACATCTTTTTCCTTGGCTGACATTCAGATCATAATTCATAATTTGACGCAGATAGCATGGATTCTTCTTATTGCAATGCTATGGGTAATTCAAAATAATTAACTGATGTCAAATATTAATTAGGAATAATGACTTAAACCACCATTACTGCATTTGAATGTATTCTAATTAGCAAAAGTTTAACTGATAATATCAATCTCTTAAAACCAACGGCTGATTCAGGCTTGAGTAAGTAAATAATGGATTTGTAGGACTACAAGGAGTATTAAAATCTTTTACTAGCTCAAGCTAAAGCTTATCCACCCTGTCCACATTGTTGCAGCTTATGCTGTGTCTAGAGTATTGCATAAACCAACAGATGTGGTTAGTGCAGAGATGCTGGAGTAGACTTGTCAGTATAATACTGAGTCAGGCAGTAAAAAATGGAAAAATGGTCTTAAGCCATCTTAATACCATTTCTCCCATGCTATGCCAAGACCTCAGCTCCTGAGAGAGATATAGCAGTTTACTTTTGGATGTTGCCTCTTTCTATTAATCAAAGAAACCCAAGGAATGAAGTTAGACTGGAAGCTTTTTGATGTATAAAATTGGGTAGGATTATTACAATTCCTCATGGCAGGGTGGTTGGAACTAGATGATCTTTAAGGACCCTTCTAACCCAAACCATTTTATGATTCTATAAGTCCCACTCGCACATTGATCCAGAAGAGACACATGGCGTCTTCAGCTTCAATAATTCCTTGACATGAGAAAAAAAATTGTCAGTTGCAGGAAAATTTATGATGGGCCCTCAGACAATGTTATGATAGAGTGCTTTCTGATCCTTTCTAGTTGCACACTCCTTCTCTGCATTGCGACTTCATGTTAAATATGAAGGATGTGGTCATGCCTCCCTTTCTTTCCATCATGAGCTGTTTGAAGGAGCAAGTAAAGTCTTTGCTTCTCTATACTAAGGCAGGCCAAGGAATTGTTTGGTCATCTGCTGCTGCTGTGTCCATATCAGATCTTAGAAGGCGCCTTTGTTACACGCAAAAAATAGAAAGTGTCATGCTTGGCCAGTTCACACAGGTGTGGGACACAGAACATAGTTATTGCAGAGGTGGAGTGATGAAGGAAGTTAGTCAGACAACAAAATTCTGTTGTAGTAAGGTAACAATTTGTGTGTTGCTACTAGGCGATTTTTGTTCCTTGGTTATGATTATGGCATGAATGTGACTGACTGCTCAGCCAGAGACATGGCATATCCAAAGCAGTGCAGCTATAGCTGGTTATTCTGTCTCTGCCTCAGGAAGATGTAAGCTTTACTTTTTTTTTCTTTCCAGGAGTGTCATAAGATTTTTCTTTACTTCATTCTTCTCAAATAGCTCAGGCTTTACATTGTTGTGAATAATAATAGAACATGACCTCTTGCAGTCAGAAACCAGTTCATAGGTTTATTTCTGCACCATCTCTAGGCTGAGAAAGATATTTTATTTTTCACAGAAGCAACCTTTGTGAATGGGTACTGGAACAAAGTGTTGACTACTTTAGAACAGAGTGCCGTACATGAAAGTAGATTTTGCTTACATCTGGCACAAAGACTGAGATCAGGGAGTGAACTTCTGTGTAATAACCAGCCAATACAAAATTTCTGCACAGTTTTTTTCTCAATGCCATGTAAGAAGATAGCTGTCATTCTTAGGTTTAGCACAACATAACCCACATGCATTACCTTTCTAAATGTTACCTGTGATGATAAAGGAATAGAAAATCGAGAGAAAGACAAGTCCAGCATTAGAAGGCCATTTAATTCTGGCCCTTTATTGCATAAGATCAGAATAAAGCTCAAGTAGTAACCACATGGACTCAAAACTGGTTGATCTGCTTTGTTTGGAGGCAGCATTGATTTCTCCCATTAGCACTTCTGTTCTAATACTTGTAAGAAAGAGATAACCTGCATGTTGTCTCTTTACAAAGACCAAACATATTCCTTGATATATGAACATCTCACATTTCTATTATATAGTAATGTAATCTCAAGGAAAAAAAAAAAATCTAATTAAATAAGGCATTTACATTGTGGATGTCCTCATCTAATCCAGTCACCCTAGATCTCCACTATATATATTTCTAGAGTATCATCAATCTCCCTTTATCATAGATATTGAAACCAAATTAGATTAATGTGTTCTGAAAGTGACTGCTTTGTCTATTCTCTATAAAGAGAGCTTAGGGTGGCTTGCATTGATAGAGATGAATAAGGTTAGATGTCTGCAGTTAGGTGAGATTACTTGGGCAAAGTGTTTGCTAAAAGTTTTAGATGCGAATATTTCTTGGTGTGAATTAGAATAACTCAGTTGAGCAGAATAAAGCAAAGCCATTGGTTGGACGAATTGAGAAGCACAGAATGCAAAGCTTTTGCAACAAAAAGACAGAAATGTTCACAATGCTGAGATGACTGTGGACAGATAAACTTGAAGAAATTAGTGTCATGCTATCTGTTCACCATGTAGTCTTTTTAAACAGAAATTTGAATGATTATGAAGTCTAAGTATGAATATTAAGATTATGCATGAACTGGTAGTGAGCTAAACTCCTGACTAGACTGTTCTCTTTTAGATCTTAGCATAAAACTTTGGTAGGGGAGGCAAGGATTTCTATTGTTCCTTTTGTAATCCAGCACTATCTTGAGCTGATTCTCTTCTGTGCTGAATGTACACTGTCATCCTTAGAAGGCAGACTTGCAACATGCTGCATATTAAATACCCCAGACATCTTTCTCTCCCTTTTAAAGTGTCTTAAATTTCCTACCTCTGCTATGCCTTCATCTACAAAATACATTCTTCTTGTCTTTCACTTTCTTCTCCAATTGCAATTTACACTGTAAGGCCTCTAGGAGAAGAATTTTACTGCACATTATTCTCATCCCACTGTGATTTGTTCTTTGAGATGATGGTCCCTATAAAATCAAAATCTGTGTTATGCTAGGAAAAAGGTAATGTTTATCCTCTGAAAATCTTGAGGATTAAAGAAACCATTTGAGTGCCGACCTAAAATGACCACAATAGATACGAAGAAAAATGGAACAGAGGTTAAGAGACCAGAATTTTGATACAATCTGTTTTTTATTCAACTTTAATGCAAAGAGTTTTAGATAAATCTTTTAGTATGTGTGAGTTTTGAAACAAAAGCCACACCAAATCAAGAAACCATAGTATCAATAAAATCCTCATGTTCTTGAAGAGATTTTTGTAAAATTCATTCTTCAAAGGGATTTTTTTGCTTCTCCTCTCAAATTTTATTTTGACAAACTAATACTGAAATTACATTTTCTATACCCATAGTAATAAAGTAGTTGACCGTAGTAGTATTATCTGTAGATCAATATTAATGTTTGATTGGCCTAATGACATTTTAGTATACCATCTTGCCTGTCTAGCTATGAAGTCTCAGCTAAAAATTGCCTTTTGTGCTAGTTTGAGCCTAGCTAGCATGTTTTGGTGAGAAGAANCCTCCTGGGGACTCAGGTTTCTGGGAGGGGAGTTGTGTCTGTATTACCTTTTTACCTTGTATATTTCTGTCTATAACTGTATATACTGTAAATATCTGCTTGTAAATTGTGCCAGCTGTAAATATAAGCTTCATTCAAATTTCCAGAGCCGGCTGAGTCTAGTCTGGGTGATTTCTAAAGTGTGGGGGGCAGGGGATCCCAAACCATCACACCTTCCTACATTGATCTTGATGGACTTTTATTTGTGAAAGAGACAGAAGTGTTACTTTTCCCCTCTTATTCTAGTCAAACTTTTTCTTCATGAAAAATACTTCCATATTATTTTACACCAAATTTAGCATCATAGGGAACTTACTGTTCAAAAATATGAATCTTGGTAATGTCATGCTGAAATACGAACACCCCAAAACTATCTACTTTGACTAGATATCCCCTCAGGTATTTAAAGTTAACTTTTGACAGTTCTAAGTTATGAATAATTCACATTCTGAACAGCATCTCCAGTAACACATCAATAAGCTGAAGGGATTTGTTTTAAGTTTCCCCTGAACTTTCTTTGAAAATCCCTCCTTCTTTATGGCAATTGAGCCATCTCTGAAAAAAATATATGGATATAGTCACATATTTTTGTTACTTGCATGTATGCATATATATTTATAGTAGAAAAATGAAAGTTTTGGTTGTCTTTACCAGATGGTGCAGCCTTGAGGAAAGATATTTCTACAACATGCTTGAGTTAGCGTTCATGGTTAAGAATGTTAATATGCATTCTTTTCAGATTAGGAAAAGAAACCAAGATTTAATTATCCATCTCCTGTGATACAAATTTTCAGCCAATGGTCAGCAACTTTTCACTAAGTACTAATACAACTGAAAATCATTGCCGAGCTCCCTCTGTGCAGTTTGCATCTGATTCAGAGGTAGAGGATGTGTCTATAGCAGCATTTTCATTCAAATCAAGAGTGCATTTTTTAACTGAATCTCCTTATCATACTCCCTAAATCTTCTTTGGTTCATGCCCTAGAGCAGGCTTGGAAAACATGAGCTGAGTTCCTCTTGCATGAACTAAACTTGTTCTCTGAGAGGACACCTAATGCAGTGTAACTGTTGGTAGACATTCATGAATATGGATTTTCTCTCATGTGCAACCTAATTTATGTGAGGCTTTTAAAATTTCTATCAGACAATGGCTGGGGATTTGTGATTTGTTATGCAGAGGGCAGTGCAAAAGCAGTGCAATGACTAGTAGGTTATGTTGGTGCTACCTACTATTCACCTACATTTTCTGAACCAATGCATTTGTCTTCACTCAGAACAGAAAAAGCTCCAGGAATTACTTAAAATAAACATCTTCTTGGGCAGTTATATTAACCCACTGGCGATGCTGTTTTCCTTAAAGCCCTTACCCTTCTTCATATGCTTATGCTTTTCTCCAGTATGCATGTAATCTCGCTTATTAATATCTTGAGAGCATGTCACTTTGTTCAAGAGTAACACAATATGTCACTTTGTCAAATCCTTTACAATTTTTTACATGTAAAAGAATCACAGAAGTCATGCTGTGAATTCAGCGATACAATGAATTTTCTGGAAGCCCTACCAAGATTAGTGGTAGGGCTTTGAAATTCTAATTTCATGGGGAAATGTGACATTTTGATAAGAGATAAAGTTCTTTACCAAAAGCAAAGGCAGTTTTTTTTTCCACAATATAGACATACGGCCGTTCTGATTTCTTTGCATTTGGACAGAGTCAAGTGTCTGGTTTAGTATCAGAGCATATGCTGGTATTTATAGAATCAATATATTATTGTATGCATAAAATGACCAAAAAGTCATGATGACATAGGTTTATATTAATTCATTTACCCCTAAACAATACTTACATTTGTATCATAACCATGGAAGTCCTACAGGATCTGTTACCTTAACTGTTTCTTGGTGCTATAGATTAACTTTATACATTTTTATGGAGTGGCAAGATACATCCACTGAGCATGTGAACACATAAAAGACAGAAAAGATCAGAGTTTCCTCATCCTCAATAGTATATTTAAGGACAAATTTAGCTGTAATATAGTAATTACAGCTACATGAGAGTTACACAAGTACCTCGTAAATGAAAAGAGAAATCTGTTCCACGTGCATGGATGGAGTGCAAACAGCTGTGCGTTTTAGAACCTCAGCAAGCCTTTTATCCTGTAATACAGTTCTTTACTCTTATAAACCTTTGTCTTTAGTGTTTTTTGTAGTTGTATTTTTCCTGCATTCTCAAAATTTATCTTTTTTATTTGTTTTCTTCTATTCCACGGATCCAATAATAATGATTTTTTTTTTTTAATAGATGTTGCAAGTAAGAATCAAGTGCTGCCTAGGCAGTTAGAAAGCTCCTTGCAATTTACTTTTGTTTCACACTCAGGAGACCTGAGAGTGAGTATCAGTAGTTTTTATCATCTGAACCCAAGCGCTAGGATTTTATTTAGCGTGTCTGTGGTGTGCCTAAAGGCATGTTAACGGTTTTAGAGAGACCAAGTTGGAGAGTTTGCTGCAGCTTGCACCTTTAGAACTCACATATTTTAGTTTAATAAAGGGTATGCAGTTACAGTAGAAAGTAGCATGAGATGATAGTATAGGCTGGATGTTAGGAGGAAGTTCTTCCCAGAGAGAGTGATTGGCATTGGAATGGGCTGCCCAGGGAGGTGGTGGAGTCACCGTCCCTGGAAGTGTTCAAGAAAAGACTGGATAAGGCACTTAGTGCCATGGTCTAGTTGGCTGGATAGGGCTGGGTGCTTGATTTGACTGGATGATCTTGGAAGTCTCTTCCAACCTGGTTGATTCTATGATTCTATGATGCAGTGTGGGCACAATCCATATCCTGCTGAAGTTAGCACAAGACTTGCCATTGGAAAACAGCACTGGTCTAATCAGTTATCTACAGGAGAATTGTACAATCATTTAGATGGCAACACTGATATATTTGATGTCAAAGTGTTTTTCATGTTAGTGAAAATATGCTGTTGGTGTCATTTAGGCAAATATTTTTGTTAGTATCTATTTAGTTATATAAAAGTCTGTGGATTTGAAAACCTCTAAACCATCCATTTGTGTTGCCAGTCCAAAGAAATAAGTTTTGGGCATCCTGCATAAGTTTCTGCATTTGCTGGAATTTATACAGTAGCCTTTTCTGAGTATCATGAACTCTGAGAGTGCATTTTGATTCACTATTTCCCCTTTTTCTTTCTATTTAAAGGAGACAATCAATTTCTAATACACCTTATCTCTGGTATTTTATGGTAACCAGGTCAAATATGCCCTGCATTAGACTAGTAGTATGTGTGCAAGCAGTCACAACACATCAGATTTTTCAGATTGCTGGAAAATCAGAAGTAGATTACTACTAAACAGTTATCTTTTGTAAAATAAGTAGAAGTCACAAAGCCTAAACCAAGAGGTCTCTGGAGTCTAATCCTGCCACTGAAGCCCAAGGTTCTGGAGCTGGAGCTGAGGTGAGCAGTCTTTGAGGTTGATAGAGAGGAGGAAGTGATGCAAAGCTTCACCACACCTGGATTTTTGGGCATCTATCATTATTGCATTAAGAATATTTGTAAAAGTTCACAAGGACTATTTGATTTGGCTTCTCTCTCCATCACTTCCTCTTGGTGACTGTGAAGACAGCTGTGACAAAGTCACTGCATAGGCCTGAAAAGAGTCACATAAATAAATGCTTCTCTTCTTCTTGATAAATGAGACACAAATGTCTTCATGAAAATTTGTGGGATTTTTAAGGAGCTTTATTGCTATTTTGAGCTGGAAGGTAAAGTCATATAAGATATTGGACATTTCTGGAGACTTAAAAAGAAGTACTGAATGAAATCAGATGTTGGTGTCGTGTCACAGTATCTCTCTAAGTTTTCATGGAAGAGGAAAAAAAAAAAACAAACCAAAACCAAAACAGAATCATAGAATCAACCAGGTTGGAAGAGATGATCATAAAACAATTAAGACAGGAAGAGGCCCTAAGAGGTCATCTGTTCCATACAGGTACATATGTAAATTTCAATATCATCAGTCCAACTACCATCTTCAGCAGTTTTCCGTAAAAGTAATTTATATAAAAGATTCTATCTGTTGGCTTACTCTGATATACCCTAAGAAGATCATAGTATCATAGTGTCATAGTATCATCAGGGTTGGAAGAGACCTCACAGATCATCAAGTCCAACCCTTCACCACAGAGCTCAAGGCTAGACCATGGCACCAAGTGCCACGTCCAATCCTGCCTTGAACAGCTCCAGGGACGGCGACTCCACCACCTCCCTGGGCAGCCCATTCCAGTAGCCAATGACTCTCTCAGTGAAGAACTTTCTCCTCACCTCAAGCCTAAATTTCCCCTGGCGCAGCTTGAGGCTGTGTCCTCTTGTTCTGGTGCTGGCTGCCTGAGAGAAGAGAGCAACCTCCTCCTGGCTACAACCACCCCTCAGGTAGTTGTAGACAGCAATAAGGTCTCCCCTGAGCCTCCTCTTCTCCAGGCTAAACAATCCCAGCTCCCTCAGCCTCTCCTCGTAGGGCTGTGCTCGAGGCCTCTCACCAGCCTCGTTGCCCTTCTCTGGACACGTTCAAGCATCTCAATGTCCCTCTTAAACTGGGGGGCCCAGAACTGGACACAGTACTCAAGGTGTGGTCTAACCAGTGCAGAGTACAGGGGCAGAATGACCTCCCTGCTCCTGCTGGCCACACCATTCCTGATGCAGGCCAGGATGCCATTGGCTCTCTTGGCCACCTGGGCACACTGCTGGCTCATGTTCAGGCGGGTATCGATCAGCACCCCCAGATCCCTCTCTGTCTGGCTGCTCTCCAGCCACTCCGACCCCAGCCTGTATCTCTGCATGGGGTTGTATGCTCATTTATAACCAGCATCACTTGAATATATTTTGGGTTTGAAGTACACTATCACTTGTGTTTTGTCGTGCCGCACTGTGAAGGAACATTTGGTTCAGATTTGATATCGAAGAAGATTCAGAACGTGACTGTGAATCGCTACAAGCTGGCCAGTTTGTCAAAAGAAAACCAACCTCAAAAATGAAATAGCATTTAGGAGAGGCTAAGCAATTTGACACAACTTAAATTCGCTACTGGAAAACTACTGTAAGAACAAGACAATTAGGAAATGGAGAAGATGAGGTAAAAATTCAAGAGATATTCTAAAAAAAAGCAGTGTGCATTGTATGAAACCATCTATAGATAGTTCAGCAATTATGATACTTCTGCTTGGTCAGAGTTATCTATTACAATGGAAATTTCTTAGCCATATGCAAGTGCTTTTTGAATCCCTGCCCTTTAACAAGGAAGTTTCCAGTTAAAATTTGTCAGATGCTACAGTTCTCTCCATTTTCTGTCATTCGCCAGTGAGCGTGTTTCCCTTCTCTATGTAAAATTATGTTGCTGTCATCGATTATGTCAACTTTAACCTTTATTATACGTTTTCAGTTAAAAGTTTTCATGAATGGAATTGAAAACAAAAGAGGGAAAATAAATCTCTGAGGAAGTGTGGTAAAAGCCTAGTTATTAAATCGCTCTTTCTCATTCTGGTGAAGTTTCACTTTATTATATTTTTCTCTTTCCTTGTTATGCTCTCTATCTATATTCTTTAATGTCATTTTCCAGCAGACAAGTTTTTATTCCTAAAATTTTAGCTTGCACTGAAGGAATTTTTAATGCTCTAGCTTTACTGACATTTATTATGAATTTTCAACAAGAAAGTACAGATGAAACTATTGTACGATGGCACATTTTATGTGGCAGTCCTTTTGACGTACATCTTAGAACCACAGATAAGTGCCTGTAAAATGTAATTCAGACATAGCTACATGCATTTGGTACATTTATAACTATAAATCTTAGATCTGCCTACACTCTCATGGACTAAAAATGCTTTTAGCAATTCCAATGAATTAAAATTCTTGCTTTTTGTAAATTTTGTCATAGACAACTAATGGCTGTTGAAAGTATACCCAGGTCTGATTAACATCTTCCTTGGGCTGTAGTTGTTTATTAAAATGGTTTTGTTGATAAAGAAATGCAGCCATTTCTCAAAGCAGACAAGACTTTTGTCTGTATGCTCTTTAATGCTAAAAAAAAAAATAAAAATAGGATTCTCAAAGGAATTCAATCTATATTGCATTTTAGTTTTCTTTTTCAGATTACTTGATCTTGGAAATGTTTCATTTTCATTTCCTCCTTGTTTTTTTCTGAAAGTAAATCTGTTTGTGACTATGATGAAGAACTGGAAAGAGAGAAGAATAGCACAATGAATTCAATCTATATTGCATTTTAGTTTTTCAGATTACTTAATCTTGGAAATGTTTAATTTTCATTTCCTCCTTGTTTTTTTCTGAAAGTAAATCTGTTTGTGACTATGATGAAGAACTGGAAAGAGAGAAGAATAGCACAATGACATTTCTTCAAATACAGATAAACAAGACCCTTGCTATACAAACCTTTCACATTTCTATTATATAGTAACAGAATCTCCATGAAAAAAATATCTAATTAAATAAGACATTTCCATTGTGGATGTTCTCATCTAATCCAGTCACCCTAGATCTTCATTGTATGTATTTCTAGAGTATCATCAATCTTTATGGTAGATACTGAAACCAAATTAGACTAAGGTGTCTTAAAAGTGACTGCTTTGTCTGTGCTCTATAAAGGGAGCTTAGAGTGACTTGCACAGATAGAGGTGAATAAGGTTGGATGTCTGCAGTTAGGTGAGATTACTTGTGTGAAGCACTTGCTAGAAGTTTTAGATGTGAATCCTCATTGGTGTAAATTAGAATAACTCAACTGAGCAGAATAAAGCAAAGCTGTTGGTTGTACAAATTGAGGGGGGAAGGAAATGTTCACAATCCTGAGACATTGCTACCTACCATTCTGAGCCTCCTAACCCATGAAGTATCTGCTTGATATGCTGAAGAACTTGATAAAGTTCTTTGGCCTGTGTAAAGCTAAAGGTCACATGCTATAATTTCTTTGTCTCTGAAACTTGAATCGTTCACATAAATAGTTCATTTGAATCCAGATCAGGTTACTTAGATGAGGAAAGCTTCCTCCATGCCCAAATGTTTGCAGGATGAAGACATACATAATAATTGTAAAGAAGATCTTCTTTACAGACATGCATCATCATGACTGCCGTTATAACATCCGTACAGAGAATTCTTGGAACAGCATGAACAGCATGGAAAGATACATTTAAATTCACATTCGGTTAATTGGTGAATAAAAACAGATTAATATGAAAATACTATAATGATCTGTAGAAATGAAGTAATTTGGGGATCTTTTCCAATTTAATTGAGATATCTCTATGAAACTAATGTACACAAGTCAGGAGTGTGTTTAAAATTTCACTTTTAATATTCCTACTACTCTTTCGAAGCTCTGCTTTAATATACAAAGTAGGAATGTGATGAGCTTCAAGAATGCAATTATACTGACAGGCTACTATTGACATATAACCTTAAAATGCAGAGATGGGAAAGGAGTGTATCAGAATAAGTCAGAAAGATAGTTGTGGCCAGCAGATAACTAACTGGTCAGAAATATGAAAAAGAAGTCATTTTCACAGTCTGAAGAAGGAAGCTAGAAGGTCTGAGAATAAGAATAGAATAGAATAGAATAGGAGTAGAATAGAATAGAATAGTTCAGAATTGGAAGGGAGTTACAATAATTATCTGCTCCAACTGTTTGTAGGATCAGAAATAGGAACTGTGAATGATAAGGACTAAGGACACATAATTTTTGGACAAAAATTAAAATCTCAGAAATATTAACAACATTTGGATGCAAATATACATTTGTTGAATTTGAAACATGAAGAAGTTATTATACAATGATAGTTTCTTGGCTAGCGGTAGAGATGCTATCAATAGACTTACAAAGGTGTGCAAAGAAGTAGGGACTAATTCTGTATTACCTTCCTGGCCTCGAGCTAAATGTGTTAGAGAAAACTAAATGAAGATTGAAAATGTCACGGACAAAAATGATAGCAGGGATTCAGAGAAAGTGTGACAGATATAACTGCAAGAGGTGTTGCAGAGAACGTAATGTAAGGCTGACCACGGCACAGGCATCAAAAATCTAAATGTTTGGAGATACAGGATTTGCAGAAGGTGAGAAGATGAGAATGGCCTACAGGGAGGGAGGATGGGAGCAGGATACTGTTCTGTTGTGCAGAGAAATGGGGAAACATAAGGAATGGGATCAAGGAAGAGGTTAGAAAGAGGAAAGAAGAGCAGCTGATCATATTAAAGCTGAGGAAAGACAAATATATACTCAGCAATGTCAAAAGAAGCACAGAGATAATTGTGTTGAACAATGAATTATCCATGTGTAGTTAAATCTTTGTCTATATGTCATTCAGAGGATCTAAGTGACCTGAATCAGGTGTGTATCAGCATTGGTTTTGTTTATCTACAACCTCCAGGCACTAAAGAAAGACTTAAAAAAAAAAAAAAGAAAATCTTCATGGTCTCTTGCCCAGAAAGCTCTTTATATAATACTAACTTGTTGAAAACTGTGACTTGTAGAAACCACACCTATGCACTGTTCCAGATTTGTATCTGGAGCAGTGCAGTAAGGAACAAGGGTGAACTTCTTGCAGACTAATTTAGGAGAGTGAGAGGAGAAAATCAAGCAAGGAAATGGCAAGGACTGGAGCACTTGCCCTGTGAGTAGATGCTAGGGGAACTGAGTTTGTTCAGTGTGGAGTAGAGGTGCATCAGGACAGACCAAACAGCAGTCACTAATGCCTAAGCAGAACTCATTGGTCATTGCAGAGCTGAAGACTTAGATAATAGTTGAGCTCGATGATCTTGATGACAGAGCACTGGAACAAGCTGCCCATGGAGAGTGTGGAGTCTGTCTCTCTGGAGATGTTCAAGACCCACCTGGATGTTTTCCTGTGTGATCTGGTATAGGTGATTTTGCTCTGGCAGGGGGGTTGGACTGGATTATCTTTCAAGATCCTTTCCAGTCCCTAACATTCTGTGATCTTAAAGGGCTTTTTCAACCGTAGTGACTCAGTGTGATTCCGTGAAACTGGGCAGGAGGACAGCAAATTCGTTTGGTTCTAGAAATAATACTTACTAGTTTAATGTACCAGACTGCAAAACAAAGAATGTGCTAAAAAGTGTATCGATATAGATGAAATAACATCGATTTTAAAAAAGAATTGCTGTGTAAAAGCTGTTGGAATTAGTAAAAATAAGCTTCTTTGATTAAAAACATTCTTATTTCCATGCACAAGTATTGCTTA
The DNA here is from genome assembly GCA_013400475.1 of Tricholaema leucomelas. Classification (NCBI taxonomy): domain Eukaryota; kingdom Metazoa; phylum Chordata; class Aves; order Piciformes; family Lybiidae; genus Tricholaema lacrymosa; species Tricholaema leucomelas. Next base: position 78,406 of record WAAF01020571.1, read on the forward strand.
TCATATAAATGGTGTGAGTTATATACCTGTGAAGGTGTATAAAGTGACTATTTCAGGCAAGAATTATTCCCAAATAGTTCAGGTTTTAGTAAAAAGTTAAGAAAATTGTTTAGAAATTCATTTTTTTTTATTCCTGTAGCTGATTGCAGTTCCATAATAAAATAGTATTCTGTTGGAAAATACAGGTTCTGAAAAATGCAAACTTTTTTTTATGCAAATATATCACTTTAAATGAAAATTCAAAATGAAAGAAATAATTAGTTACAACATCCTTGCTCGCTTCCCTTTGTGGCTCATTTGTACACATTTTTTCATGTTATGGCAGCATAAAAAGAGATATTCAAAATATATTGAATTCAGTAATATGTAATAGCAGATAGATGAATGGACTAAATAGGAATAATGAAGCCTAATTAGAAGTTTTAGTTCCTTAAAATAGCTCTGATTAATTTGACATATATTCTTAATTATTGTCATACTAAATGATGATTAACTTTTCTTAAAACTGGATTCGAGCAGGCTCAAACTATTAGTGCATCAAAGCAAGATAAATTGATGTCATTTCCAGAACAGGTGATTCATAGGCTGACTGGTGAACCCCAAACTCTATAGACCAGATGGCTTTATTTTCCTTCTCATTTTCTGGTAATACAAAGAGTTCATCTGGGAATATCTGATGTATAATGTCAGATGGGAACACTGAAGATGTTGTGCTTCCTAGGAGGACATTCTAAGGGAATCTGAACTACGAGAATAAGCAAAGCCCCATTTTGGATAATGGGAACATGGCTACTGCTTAACCTGATATTCAGATTACTTTAAAGTATGCTTGAAGTAGTCTATTCCACAGGCAGCTGTGAAATGAAAGGTAGAAATATTTCCTTTTATGTGTCATTTGTGGATTCTGAAGAAACATCTGTGATTGATACTATAATATTTAAAATGTACAGATGTCGGGGTTTGAGCAGAACTGAAGTGAAAAGAACAGGCAGAGTAACTGAACAGACTTAGGTCATACTGATAAGGAGGCACAGCTGCAGAAAAGTGGCCTTGGGAGGCTGGCAGAGAGGCTGCTATCTTAGCTGAGGTGTGCGAGAGGGTAGACTGCTCAGCCCTGGGAACAAGCAATGTTGTGGCTAAGTTCTTGCAAAGGGGGATTAAGGGAGGTAGTTGGTCAGGTTTGCCTCTGTGTGTGTGTGTGAACAGCCCATCTCTGCTTTGTAAGCTCATCAAAAGTACATACCCCTCTACCAAATTCTGCTATATAGGTATCATGCTTAGCTTCAATAAACAGATCGATTGTTATGCATCACATTGGTGTAAGCCTGGTGTCTCTCCCTCTCCCACGTGGCCTAGAAGAGAGGCCAACTCAACATACAGATAACTTCAATAATTTAACAACTTTTAAGATACAGTGTGGAAGAAGATTAAGAACATTAATTGGAAAGTATTACTGACAGTATACCAAACATGTAAAAGAGAGAAATTAAAGGCAGCATTGTGCTTGCTCCAAACTCTCATTATTGTAATAATCTAAGCAGCTTGTAGAGCTTAAACTTAAAGTGGGAGCAGGGTGTACTGCAGTTGTTGGAATTATGATCATAGAATCATTTTGGTTAGAAAAAAATCTGTAAGGTCACTGAGTGCCAGTGTTGAGATGTATTCTGAAACATCAGAAAATTATATTAGATTATTTGAATTCAGTGTAATCATGGTGATGCTGCCACAGTCAAGAAATCCAGCTTGCAGGATACACTAACCCTACTGTAAATGATCCTGGACATTGATTTGTGATTGTAGTTCTGAAATTTCAAATATACCAATATCATAGAGTCATTGAATAGAATCATAGAAGAGATCTTTGCAAAATTTGGAGACCTGGTCCAAATCCAGCTCAGTGCTCAGTTGTCTCTCAACTACGCTGTGCGAAATATTGCTCCTCCTTGCCCTTTATCAGGGTATTAAATCTACTCTATAAGTAGAGTAGATTTAAAATCTACAGCTGCTAAGTGGGGAAAGAGCCTCTCACCAAACTTGCAAGCTTCTGCCTTTCCACTTCCTGCTATTCTGCATCCTCTACCTGTTCAGGTTCAGCTTCCACATGCCCTGCCTTCTATACAATCTGAGGCTCAGGTTCTGGCAAAGGACCCACGAATTGCATGTTGGTCCCTTTCTGATGATGTACAGTCTGCTCACCTACTCTTAGAGCTCCTTCAGAGTGTCCCACAGGTGAGAACTCATAGAGTTGCACCAGCCACTGGGGACTTGGAGGATATGCCAGGAGCTATCATTCAAACCAGCCCTGCAAAATGCTCCCTGGTGTGTAACTGCTGGTGTGACACCAACTGTGACTTTCCCATGCAATCTCTGAGCGTTTTGCCTGCTCTTCTGTTCCAAGTGGGTACCATCTTGTCATCCTTGTTCATTGCATTGTATACTTGCTGTTACTCTAGATACTAAAGTTTACATTCAAAGATGAAAACGCTGAAATGCGGTCAGAAAACATTTTGGGGCAGAAGAAGAGGCTATGTCCAAGGAACCACAGGGATAAAGTACATCTGTCTTACAAAAGCAGGAGCTGCTGCTATTGCTATACCAGACAGTGACAGAGTTACTTCAGCCACTAAGGACTCTGACACCTAAACAACTTTAACTTAAAAGGTTTGAAAAGCTGACAAATCACTAGCGATGAGAATTAAGTCTGTAAGGAGATCTCATAAGTAAACTCAAGCTAGTGCCAAAAGTATCAAATTTCCACTTTCACTCCTATATGTCTATGGATATGGATACATGTCTATATTTGTAACTGTAGATAGCACTGGAGTTCAAATGATTTGACTAGCATCAGCATTTCTCTGCTTTCTTTGATGCTGAGGTTCTGGGTTTCGGCTTCCGCTTAAAAACTAAAAAAACTAAAAAACCTGACATAATGTATTGGTTTTGTTTGATTTTAACTCAGTTTGAAGTTTCCAGTCTCTCCTTAGGGTCATGTTTCTGCTTACTAAATTTAATGCTTGTTCCTCTGAAGAGAAATTGAACTTCTTTTTTTAAATTTCTCCTCCTCAACACTAAATTCTGATATACAGAAGCTGACTTACACTTTTCCATGTGCTTTTCTTCAGGATTTGTGTCATTAAACAGAAACTAAATAATTATTTTGTTGATCAGCTCTTCAGCCATTCACCTACATTTTTCTTTTCTCAGATCTTACAAATGCCTATGTTTCTGTTCAGTTTTTCAAGAAGTTAGTTGGCAATGCAGTGTGGTATGCTTTGTTCCTAGCTGCTGATGTTGGTGTCACATATTTTTAAGATCTAAGATCCCTCCTCTAAGAGAGGAAGGAAAAAAAAGGACAAGATTTTTTTTTTCTCCTTTGCTAACTTCCATAAAGAATGTTATCCACTAATGTCAAAGGTTAAAATTATCTTCTAATGACATGTTAACAATCTTTAGGACCTTTTTCATGTAAATTTTATTACCTGCCCCTCAAATAAGGTCTTCCTGATATCTCTTGTTACTTCAGTTTTAAGGAAGACCCAACAAATTTGATTAGAGGAACAGAAACGCACTGGAAGTAGTATCCTCATGTACAGATTATGTCCTCTAAATAACTATGTCTGAAGCAATGGTCTGCAGTACAAGACAGGAGTAGAAGCTCTTCTCTTAAAATGCTTGGCAGAAGATCCATATTTTATTAAAGAACTCTTTCACCCCTGCACTAATGGGGAAAAAAAGTAAAAGAGAACATACCAGCTTTAATTTAAATTAGAAGAATGCAATACACTGGTTTCAGTATTTTTAAAAACAGAGTATTACATGCAAATAGCTGAACAGAATTTCATTAAGATATGGCTAGAATAAGGTCTTTATGATACCAGAATAGGTAAAATAAAACAATACGTTTAAGATGCTTCATATACCTTTAAATCACATTCTATGAATCAAATAATTGTAGGATCTTGTTTCCCCACTGATTTGGTTTTTTTTTGTTTGGATTTTAACTTTCCTGGTAGCAGAAACAGCTACTATGCTAAAAAGCATTGACAGTATGAGTACTGTATGTTTTCCTGATGAGAAGTTGGACCCAGAATATTTCAGAGCCTACTCAGCTTGTTGTATGGCTGCTGTTATATGATACTGTCCATTTCCATTTGGCCAGCAGGAGCAGGGAGGTCATTCTGCCCCTGTACTCTGCACTGGTTAGGCCACACCTTGAGTACTGTGTCCAGTTCTGGGCCCCCCAGTTTAAGAGGGACATTGAGTTGCTTGAACGTGTCCAGAGAAGGGCAACGAGGCTGGTGAGAGGCCTCGAGCACAGCCCTACGAGGAGAGGCTGAGGGAGCTGGGATTGTTTAGCCTGGAGAAGAGGAGGCTCAGGGGAGACCTTATTGCTGTCTACAACTACCTGAGGGGTGGTTGTAGCCAGGAGGAGGTTGCTCTCTTCTCTCAGGCAGCCAGCACCAGAACAAGAGGACACAGCCTCAAGCTGCGCCAGGGGAAATTTAGGCTTGAGGTGAGGAGAAAGTTCTTCACTGAGAGAGTCATTGGCTACTGGAATGGGCTGCCCAGGGAGGTGGTGGAGTCGCCGTCCCTGGAGCTGTTCAAGGCAGGATTGGACGTGGCACTTGGTGCCATGGTCTAGCCTTGAGCTCTGTGGTGAAGGGTTGGACTTGGTGATCTGTGAGGTCTCTTCCAACATTGGTGATACTGTGAGACTGTGATTTGAACAAATGGTTGGATGATAAATAACATTGACAAATGCCTAAAGAGGCTTTTTTAGCGTCGCTACATCAGTTGTTTTTCCTTCTGTTTGGTTCTGGGGATTTTTGTTTGGCTATGTTTTTGTTTTGTTTTGCTTCATGTTTTGCTCTGTTTGGTTGGTTTTATGTTTTGCAGTGGGTCTTCTTGTTGTTGCCTTCTGTTTTATTTTTATGCTGTTTGTTTGTTTTCTGGTCTTCTGCTTCACAAGATGAGAAGCTTTTTATGAGAAGGAAGTTTTTCTGCTTTCACAAGGCCAAACAGGATCAGCAGAAATGTGTAAGCCCCAGTGGAAGCTCTGAAATCCATGTTTCCCATCCTATACTCCACCGATTTAACTCTTGTCTGATTTTCCTGCAGTACCATTTCTTCTCAAAGACAAGTTACTTTGTTTCTTTCCATGAACTGAGCTTTGTTCTGAGTCTCTTAGGAAGATCACCTAACAGTGGACAGCTTCTTTGAAACCCTGGCTTAGAAACATGGAAATATCACAATCTGATAATAGTGATTGGGAATAAAGGTTATTCAACTTTGAGCTTGACATAGATCTTGACAGAGAGCGAAAGATTGTCACTTCAGTGAACTCAGTGGTGCTGTGGCAATACATGCCATATAAGGATGCTTACTGTGGCTGTCTGTTAAGGAGGGGTTTGAATCTGGGTTAGAAGTGAATTGTGATGAGGCCGATAGAAAAGTTATCACATAGTTTATTAAATATATAAAGAAAATTTCCCCAAACTTATTTACAATTAACACAGAGAGATTCTATTATGTGGTTGGTAAAACTAATTTTGCAGAACGTGTGTATACAGTCAGATTAAATTCAAATGATTTAGGAAAGGGTTTAGAAAATTTAAACAACTGGAGAATCTTGCAGCACAAACTGCTGCTTAAAGGTTAACCAGGAACTTTCCCAAACTTCAGAAAAGAGGGGTAGTTTACTCATTAGAGACTCAATATTTGTAATTCAAAATTATATGTAGAAGCATAAATGAGGAATTCAGGCAGGTGTTTAGGACATGTCTTGGATATGTATTCTAGGTATAATTTGGACCTTCCAAACACCTTCTATGCTCGTGACTCAGTGAGTGATCATTGGTGAAATGCCCAAACACTGCTGGTTATGTTTTTGATAGGTCACCTCAAATACATTTTTCTCTCATAAGTAAAATTACCTTACTAATACACCACAATTGCTACCTTCTTTTTCTGTAAAGAACCATTCCCATGAAATTTACCTAGAATTAATTAGTAACCAAAATAAACATGATAATTGTTAAATTAGATCTTTGCAGTCTTGTAAATCCCCAAACTGAAAATCTCAAATATAATTTGAGGAAAGCTAATCCGAACTCACAGAAACAGACTTTTCTTGGCCTCAAATAAACAACTAATGCCTTACAGCTTGCCCCCCAGTATTACTAAGTAAATAATTTTCAACACTTCCTGGTAAAGCGGATTTGAACTACTTCTCTATTGTTAAATTAAAAAAAGCAAAATGATTCAAACACTGAGTCAGTGCTGCAGTTACTTTTTTAAAAGCCTGACTTTGCTTAGAATAGAGTAGAATAGAATAGAATAGAATAGAATAGAATAAATCAGGTTGGAAGAGACCTCCAAGATCATCCAGTCCAACCTAGCACCCAGCCCTATCCAGTCAACTAAACCATGGCACTAAGTGCCTCATCCAGTCTTTTCCTGAACACCCCCAGGGATGGTGACTCCACCACCTCCCTGGGCAGCCCATTCCAATGCCAATCACTCTCTCTGTGAAGAACTTCCTCCTAACACCCAGCCTGTACTTCCCTCGGCACAACTTGAGGCTGTGTCCCCTTGTCCTGTTGCTGGTTGCCTGGGAGAAGAGACCAACCCCCACCTGGCTACAACCACCCTTCAGGTAGTTGTAGACAGCAATGAGGTCTGCCCTGAGCCTCCTCTTCTCCAGGCTAAACAAGCCCAGCTCCCTCAGCCTCTCCTCATAGGGTTTGTGTTCCAAGCCCCTCACCAGCTTCGTTGCCCTCTCTGGACACGTTCCAGCACCTCAACATCTCTCTTGAGTTGAGGAGCCCAGAACTGGACATAGTACTCAAGGTGTGGCCTGACCAGTGCTGAGTACAGGGGAAGAATAACCTCCCTCGTCCTACTGGCCACACTATTCCTGATACAGGCCAGGATGGCATTGGCCCTCTTGGCCACCTGGGCACACTGATGGCTCATCTTCAGCCTCCTATCCACCAGTACCCCCAGGTCCCTTTCCTCCTGGCTGCTCTCCAGCCACTCTGTCCCCATCCTGTAGGATGATCCTGGTACTGTGTCATTAGCATCTGATCCTTTGTTGTGGTACTGAACATCCTTTCTGAAAGATCATGAAGTGGAACATCACCTGTTCTGATTAAATTCCTTTCCACAGCTTCTGCAGTTCCCACAGTGGATGGACGTAGCCATTTCAGTATATTATGTTGTAGAAGAAAATGACCATATTTGTGCTGCTGTGTACTGGCTTGTTCTTGTCATCCTGCATAAGAAAAATGGGATGCAATTCCCAAACTGTAGCATAATCATAATAGCAGTCATATATTTTTTGCTGAATTAACTCACATTACTGAAATCATGCTTCAGTCAGACTACATACTGGGCATGATGCAGGTTCCCCCGTTCTTAGTCTGTGCTTGACTGCTAATTTGAAATTTCTAATTGCATTCTTATAATCTTGCTTCCTGTCAGACTGACAGCTACATAACATGTAGGAGGGAAGCTAGATGGAAAGGCTAATTATGAACTAAGGCAGTCAGAAGGCAGAGAGAGAGGAGGTTTATTTTATTTTTTAATCAATATTATATTTTCTCTTGTACCACCCCCAGTAGATTGTGTCTTAATGAGATTCAAGCCTAATCAATGCACATCTAGCCAAATTAAAGGTCAGATCCTGCCTGTCTAGGGCATGTAAATTATGAGAAAGTCTTTGAGATGCCTTCTCTTCCTTTTCTCCCTTTCTACAAAATGGGAAAGGTCAGAAAGAACGTAAGTTCCTTTAATAGATGAAAGGAAAGATTGCTTTATTTCTAATTTCCTTAAGTACATATTATACAAAGTGGTAGAAATAAACCCACTCGTGTTCCCTGTTCTGATTTTACTGGTTTGCTGACTACTGCTTTTAATATTCCATATATTTCTGCTCTTAGCCATGCTCCATGCATTGATCTCCCAAGACAGACCTACTCACACTGCCCTCATATTTTCATATATTTTCAAATAGCCTCCTATAGTGCTCCAGGGCTTGGAATAAATATTTAGCATCATGCTACAGAAACAATGTTTTTGTGGGTCACAACTCAGCCCTTGCTCTTTTTCAGACACTTACAAAACACGCACATACAAAAAGCAGTTTCATCAACAGGCCTCAGGAATACCTTATGTAGGAGCAAAGTTTACCCAGGTCAAGTTCTGTGCCATGTAGATAGACCATCTGTTCTAGTGATCCAATCCCTAGGAGAATAATATACATGCATTATATGCAAACTGGATTAATCTAAGTGAGAATCTAATGATACCTTACTTGAAAATCTATATTAACCACAGCATAAAAACATTTCATCAGTTTTTTGGTGGTTGTGATGGTTTGGGTGTCCCCCGCCCCCCCACACTTTTAGAAATCACCCAGACTAGACTCAGTCGGCTCTGGAAATTTGAATGAAGCTTATATTTACAGCTGGCACAATTTACAAGCAGATATTTACAGTATATACAGTTATATACAGAAATATATAAGGGAAAAAAGGTNTGAAATCTCTTGCTTTGTTTAATTTCCTCTGAGTAGTTATTGGTCACCATAACCTAGTTCTAGCAGGTTCATCAACCAGTAACCTGCATAATTGGTCCTGATGGTTGCAACGACACCAGAGCCTCAGTTGGAGACATGGATTCACAAATCACAAGACAAGAGTTTAAGAGTTCTCCCAGACTAAGAAACTATGCAGAGAATGTGATCAGAAACACGAGAAAAGCAGAAAACAAATGGTAACAGGGACAGGAGGGTAGAAGCTGGTGCCAGAAATCAAGTGTGGCCAGCAGGGCAAGGGAGGGGATTCTCCCCCTTTACTCTGCTCTCCTCAGACCCCACCTGGAGTACTGTGTGCAGTTTTGGAGCCCCCAACACAAGAAGGACATGGAACTGCTGGAGCGGGTCCAGAGGAGAGCCACGAAGATGATCAGAGGGCTGCAGCAGCTCTGCTATGAGGACAGGCTGAGAGAGTTGGGGCTCTTCAGCCTGGAGAAGAGAAGGCTTCGAGGAGACCTTAGAGTGGCTTTCCAGTATCTGAAGGGAGCCTACAGGAAGGCTGNGGTCCCTTCCAACCTAAACCATTCTATGATTCTATGATTCTATGATTCTATGAAATCACAGGTGACAAGCACAAGACAATATAAAGGAAGAAACCACATTGGCACATGAAATATCCAAGAATAATCAAGGCAGGGGACTCATATATGCTTCTATGGGACACTAATCAGTCTCCCTGATGATTATTTCTGCTGGTTCTATCATCATCTTAGTATCTCAGGTCAGCAGTAATGTGGATAAGAACGGGTGGTGCACTAAACAGTCTTGTTACTGGACCTGTGCCATAAAAGGACAATCTTTTAATTATTGGCATCTGTTATTTAAATTCAGTAATCTTTCCCAGTTCATTTTCAAGTCAGTAATAATTGATCTCCATAAGGGTAAGTTGGGATGCCAAGACATCAAGTTAAGCCTAAAACAATATAAATTAGTTTTCTGATTTTGATCATTCAGAAAGTAGCTCCTTAACCCATTTTATATCAGAGAAGAATTAATTTAAGTGAGTTGCACTCAAGTGTTTCCTTTTGGAATATTAAATGGTAAGTAGATAATGGAAAATAGTACTATGAATAAAAAAAATGAAGACAATATAGATGTAATGTCCCAGGTTGAGGCTATAGGGTTAAAAAAGTTTCTGGGGACTAGAAGATTGTTATTCAATCCCATAATTCTGCTATCTTGGTAAAAACTCACAACAAGGTCAGTTCGTTCTCCTTTCCTCCTCCTCCTGCCCTGGGTGTGTGGCAGGAGCCAATCTATCGGGAACATGTAAGCAGTAGGCCTCCTGGCTGGCTGGAGGTGTTGAGGGAGGGAGAGGATGGAGCACTGGGGAAGGTAGATTTAGTTTTTTGGGGGAATGGGGAAACTTCAAGGGAGTTTGCCATGGATGGGGAAATCGTTTTTAAGATCTATCGCTGTATCTCTCTCTCTAAATACAATTCTGTATTTTCTCTCCAATTTGATCTGAGAGTTTAATTTCTGTCGCCTAACTTTAGTAAACCCACGACATGTAGGTTTTCTTGAACTTTGGCCAATTACAGATTATTGACTACTGCTAAAAAGTATCAACTTTGTTGAACTGGCTTACTAGAATTTTGCCTACAATTAAGAGCAATTTCAGGTCTTTGTCAGGAAATCCTGGAAGTGTCACGATACATTAGCTGTGTACAGTACACGTAGTTCCAAGAATGGGTTTGTGTTTTAGTGTCTTGCATTTAACACCTCCATTTGTTCACACTTTAACTTGGCTTCATTGCCACCTTCACATCTCCTGAGAACAGTCAGCATCACAGTTTTGGTGGAACTACAGGGACCAAGCAAGCCACAAAATTAATGGACAGTACTCCGCAGCTCAGTTTGCTTGATTCTCAGGGGTCTTTGGTTTTGCCAGGATAGCCATCTGCCAAGTCAGGAGTCGATTTACTGGGGTCTAAAAGTAGAAAGTAACCATCATTACTTCAGAGGAACTGTAACTACGATGATAAGGGAGCTTTACACCAAAGTGGGCAGTTTTACAGGATTCTTCTCAGCAGATGGGCTACAAAACAGCACACTTTGCATGGACCAGCTGCAGACTTTCATAACGAATACAAGCTGCCGATAGCAGTCTAGACAGGCACAACAGCTAGAAAACACATTTCCATAATATAATAACCTGTTGTAGAAATGAAGCTTGTTCCTTGGCATTCCTGCTAAAATTTATGTTCTTATTAATAGACCTAGATTGTTGCATACTTACATACACTTCTGTTCCAGCCTGATCTAGTTAACACAAAACAGATATAAAATGCTACTGAGGTAACTCACTAAGAATCAAATACCACAGACGGATTTTTTTCTCTCATTTGTTTACCCAAATGAAGCTGCAGCTCTCTCAAAATCAAATTGTTAATAAGGAAAAGCCTGAGAAAAACCCGAATGCCATATGCAGATCAGTGAAAACCAGGAACATTTCCTGGTGTTTTTTTTTAACTGCTGCAAAGTATTTAATTTTGGAACATCACAAATCTTAAGACTTAATTTTCTAATCACTGCTCTGCTTCATGAAAACTGTAAGTTGCTTGCAGTCTCAAGGTGTTTTCAGAAGTTTTTTCATTTTCTTTTATCCCATGTGTTCAACAAAAATTCTGTGTCTCTGAAGAAAATGGAGATTCCCCTCTGATAGAAATGCTACTTGAATACCACTTCATGAGAGGTGCAGTTCTGGGTATGTTAGAGAAGATGAAAATCCAGCATATCAGAAACATCAGTAGAGACATTTGTCGTATACTACTCAAAAAGCAGCTTAATATTAGAATTGATTTGAGATTAAACCTAGCAGGACAGTTTGTTTATTTGGGTTCAGAGAACTATCACAGTATCACCAAGGTTGGAAGAGACCTCATAGATCATCAAGTCCAACCTGTTACCACAGAGCTCAAGGCTAGACCATGGCACCAAGTGCCACGTCCAATCCTGCCTTGAACAGCTCCAGGGACGGCGACTCCACCACCTCCCTGGGCAGCCCATTCCAGTAGCCAATGACTCTCTCAGTGAAGAACTTTCTCCTCACCTCAAGCCTAAATCTCCCCTGGTGCAGCTTGAGGCTGTGTCCTCTTGTTCTGGTGCTGGCTGCCTGAGAGAAGAGAGCAACCTCCTCCTGGCCACAACCACCCCCCAGGTAGTTGTAGACAGCAATAAGGTCACCCCTGAGCCTCCTCTTCTCCAGGCTAAACAACCCCAGCTCCCTCAGCCTCTCCTCATAGGGCTGTGCTCGAGGCCTCTCACCAGCCTCATTGCCCTTCTCTGGACACATTCAAGCATCTCAATGTCCCTCTTAAACTATAAAAGGATTAAAGGTGTGTTAATGAAGTGTTTACCTCTATTGAAGCAAATTTATTGGGAATGGTAATTTCTGGGGAAAAAAAAAAAAGTAGAGTCTTACAAGGAGATGGGAAGGAAACTAGCTTTGAAATTTTGGAATCTCTGAATTTCGCTGTATCCTTCCTTCAACAGCCTGATTTAGTAGATTTTTACACTTTACCTTCACAGAATCTCTTATCATGTGTCACTGTCATAGTTTGAGCAGCCCCGTGTTCCCCTAAGAAAACCACAGGGACCAAGACCCATCCCAGAGGACGAATCTGGACATCCCAGGATGTTGTAATATTATTATCCCATTCAATTTTCTGGTATCACAGCTTATTAAGCCAGTGCCTGAGCGATATCACACTCCTTTCCTCCTGCCTCTTCTCCCTTCACCTCTTTTCTCCGGGAGGAGCGCGTGTTCCTTCTTGGCTCATGGTTTGTGTGGAGTAGCTGACAGGGAATTTTGAGCTGCGTGATGGAACCTGCTGCGGCCTTGCAGGCCTAAGATGGAGGGGGGAAGCAGTTATGGCCTACTTTCGGGCCTGCCAAGGGTAGAATTCCAGATAGCTTTAATCTGATAGACTTGGCTTAGCTTGTGGATGTATCCGTTCTAGCTGATTGCCTTTTACATATATGCACTAGTAAATAGAATTCTTTCTTTAAACTTCCCATGGGTGTGCAGTATTTTCATTCTTAACTCTCCAAAAGGAGTAAGAGTCACCTCTGTTGTTTAGTCCTGGGTTGCTAGTGGCCTCAAACTACAACAGTCACTTTTAACTAAAAAGAGAACCTGCAAGGAGTTTGTAGCAATCTTATAAATATTTTTTTAATTCAGAGGAAAAGACAATAGAGTTAACTTCTGTCCTGAAATTCTCCAGATCTTCTAGTACAGAAAGGAGATGTCATAGAATCATAGAATGGTTTAGCTTGGAAAGGACCTCCAACCCTCTGACATAGGCAGGGACACCTCCCACCAGAACAGGTTGCTCAAAGCCTCATCCAACCTGGCCTTGAACACTGTCAGGGAGGGAGCATCCACAACCTCCCTGGGCAACATGTTCCAGTGTCTCACCACCCTCACTGTAAAGAACTTCTTCCTAACATCTCGTTTCAATCTCCGCTCCTCAAGTTTAAACCTATTACCCCTTGTCCTGTCATTACAAGACCTTGTAAATAGTTTCTCCTCAGCCTTCCTGTAGGTCCCCTTCAGATCCTGGAAGGCCACTATAAGGTCTTCTGCAAGCCTTCTCTTCTCCAGGCTGAAGAACCTCAACTCTTGTAGCCTGTCCTCATAGCAGAACTGCTCCAGCCCTCTGAGCATCTTCATGGACCTTCTCTGGACTTGCTATAACAGTTCCATGTCCTTCCTGTCTTGGAGGAATCCAGAACTGCCATGGGTTAATTGTTGTCTAGGAACATGGTTCCTTTTTTTGTCCACCTCTAGATATATGCAGGTAGTGTCTTAATTCCTGGTTTGTATTTATTTGATGACATTTCAGATAATTGAGTTAATTAAGTAAATAATGCAGAATAACTGAATCCTAAGTTCCATGTACTCCATGTTTCCTGCATGTAGAAACTCCTCTCACAGCTGCTTGTGCCTTTGTGCAGCGTGCCTTGCTGTGTTTTGTGCCTACAAGTTATGAAGAGATTTTTATGTGTCAGGCATTGGAGCTAGCATCCACCTCACCCTGTGTGCTCAGTTGCCTCTTATCTGTGAGTGAGTTACCAGAGTGATTTAGACCAAAATGCACGTGTAAAGCTTTGTTTTAGGCTGACATGGTATCTGTATACTAGACACAGCACTCATTAAAGCAACTGATCTCTAGTCCAAAGACTATGACATAAATGAAAAATCCAAGGTTTTAAATCAAATTCTTAGGTCCTGCTTTAAAATTTCATTCTTGACCATGAATTTTAAGAGTTGAAAGGCCTGATTGTCTATTTAGTGAATGACATAGAACCACAGCATGTTAGGGATTGGGAGTGACCTCTAGAGATCATTGAGTCCAACACCCCTGCCAAAGCAGGAACACCTTGGGCAGGCCACACAGGAGTGCATCCAGATGGGTTTTGAAAGTCTCCAGAGGAGACTTCACAACCTCTGCAGGTAGCCTGTTTCAGTGCTCCAGCACCCTCATGGTATAGAACAGTCTCCTTGTGTTGAAGCGGAACCTCCTGTGTTCTATCTTGTACCCGTTGTTCCTTGTCCTGTCACTGGGCACCATCAAAAAAAGACTATTGCCCTCATCTAAACACCCACCCTCCAGATATTTATAGACATTGAGAAGAACCCCTCGTGGCCTTATCTTTTCAGTACTAAACAGTCCAAATTCTCACAGTCTTTCTTCCTAGCTCTCTGTTGGACTCTCTCCAGCACATCCCTGTCAATCCTGAACTCTAGAGTCCAGAATTTGACACAGTATTCCAAGTGTGGTCTAACCAGGGTGGAGTAGAGAGTGAGGAGAACCTCTCTAGAGCTGCTGGACACACTTTTCTTAATGCTCCTCAGTACTGGCATTGGTCCTCTTGGCCACAAGAGCACATTGCAGTCCCATGGGTAATTTGTTACCTTCTAGGACTCCAAGGTCTTTCTCCATGGAGCTGCTTTCCAGCAGGATGACCCCTAGTCTACCTGCTGTAACTCCTCCACAAATGCAGGACTCTGCATTTGTTCTTGATGAACTTCATGAGGATTGTCTTTGCCCAGTTCTCCAAGCTGTACAGATCTCATTGGATGGCAGCACAGCCTTCCAGTGTGTCAGCCACCCCACCCAGTTTTGAATCATGAGCAATTTGCTGGTAGTATACTCAATTGTCTCATTCAGGGCATTGATGAAGACGTTAACCAAAACTGGACACAGTACTGACCCCTGGCTTACAGCACTGACTGTAGGCTTCCACCCGGACTCTGTGTCACTGATCACAACTTTCTGATTGCTATTGTTGAGCCAGTAACCAGTCCACCTGGTGGTCCAATCATCTAACTCACTTGTCTTCGGATCCTATGATACCGAAATTTAGAATATTTATAAAGTAGATTATACAAAAAGATTCAAACTATCTCTCCAGGTATCTTTTCAAACTAGAAGACAGAAAAGACTGCTGTGAAAAATACAATGTGAAACACTGTTTTAACAATGCCAGATGAGAAGATTGTTGTTGGGTGATCAAAAGGCTTTTCAGATTTGTGAGGGGAGGATAAAGAAATGTGACCAAATCCTCTTCAAACCACATTAAAAACAAACAATAATTTTGCCTGTCATAAAGGGAAGCCTCATAAGTAATACAGGTCTTTGTTCTACATTGTTCAGGAAGTTATAGCTCTAGACAATTGCACTCTACTGTCTTATTTTTATTTTTGTGCATATAATATTGAACAGATACTTGATTGACTCCATGGCCAACACAGGCAGAACTACAAAAGAGAAGTATCTTGACTGATAGAAAAAAAAAATGTTCTAGCCTTTTTGGAAGAAAATTGACTGCTACAAGGTCACACATTTTTATATGTATATAAAGGAAGACACATGTTAGTTTCCTGTTAACATAAACTAAGATTACCTGAGCATTCCTCTTTTTCTTTTTAATTATCATTGTTTTGCTTACAAATGTTCTTCTATTCAAGCTAAAAATGTTTCACTGTATGAACTCTACATTATTTTTACTGAGTTTTCCTGCAAGTGCAGTCATCTGCTACTTCCTAGTTACATAACCAGGGATGAAGAGTCAATTAGGATATGAGCACTTACCATCATTCAGATTTGTGTAAGCAAATCTAATAACTCTGTGTCATTAAATACGGTTCTGCAGTGTTCTTGAGCATCACTCACAAAGCAAGAAAGGAGAGACCTTTTAATTGTGAAGAATAAATATAAATAATGCTCTCTGGAAACCATCACATGTTCCCTGCCTCTTCCCTCTCTTTTCTGTGTTGTTTTTGCATACCTCAAAGAGGGAAAAGATCACAGAGGAGGTTTCTTGCTTCTTTGGGAGCTTGGTGAAGTCAATGGAGTGACTGCCCCATGCCTCAGCGAATCAGCTGCTTACACGCTATGAGACTGATATCGAACTTATAGGAGTTTTCATCAAGGCTCTGTGAGGAAGGAAAAGTGATTGTAAAAGGAAGGAGAATGAAAATTTGAATGGTTAATTTACTACCCCTAATGTGGGACTTTCAAAGCATAGCTTCAACTTTATCATTCTGTGAACTGGTTGCACTGTATTTTTTTTTCCACTTTGATGAAATAGCATTTAGTGAAAGAAGAGGAGCAGCAGGATTCAGGGGAAGTAGGACTTTTCCCTATTCTTATCTGAGTTTCTATGCTAAAAACAAAGGAATAGCCACAGCTGGGTCTCTAGAAAGGGTTTTAATGTCTTTCTTTCAAGGTATTCAGTATTTAAGTGTCCCATAGATGCCTTACTGTAATCCAAGCATGCAAAAGTGCCTGGGAGTTACATGACAAACACAGCTAACCTACCTAAAATGAATTATTCCAAAAACCTAGTGCAAAAAAAAAAAAGTGCTTTTTCAGTTGCATTGTTTCCTAACAGACGTTGTTGTTTGAATTGTGTGTTTGACTCTACTTACTTTAATTAGGCATAACTCTCCATCTGAGTCCCCCAGGTCAGTGTTTTATGCCTAACATTTTTTCTGTCATATTGTTGGTTTTCAGCCACTAATGTACCACAGTCAGTTTATTCACATGCAATGCTCATTTGCCATAAGCCAGCAATTCAGTTTCATTAACAGACCTTACCCTTGACAAACTAACAGCTGTGGCACTCAGTCCTCAAAACACCTGCGACTGAGTTTTTACATGCCTGGAAATGATTGTTCATGTTTTTTGTTTGTTTGTTGAGTTGTTGGTTGTTTTTTTTTTTCCTTTTTAGCACTACAAATACAGATCTGGCTGCCTGTGAGAGTAGTAGCACTGATACATACATGATTGTGCTCGTTTGTAAGACAAATGTACCATTCTAGGAATGTTTTCCTTGGAAATACAGTTAAGCTACTATGACTGTGTATCTTCCCACTCTGAAAGACTGTCTGGAAAGTTACAACTGAGTATTCATAAGTTTTGGTATCTTACAAACAAAAAAATACTTTCCTGATTGTTTACATGTGAGGTCACTATAGAAGCATTTGTGAAAGAGCAATAGTAGCATAAATCAAAGGATATGAGTCAAGCTCTTATGAGAATGAAAATGTGATTGGACTAAAGACTAGGTGACTACTTGAAGAGGCAGCAAGCAGAATAGTGTAGAGAAGGGAGGGACATATCTGTGCTTGAGGGAGTGAAGATTATTAGCTCTGGAAACACTCTCATCTCAGAAAATATGAAAGAGAAATGAAAAAAAAATGTTTCTGAAAGTTAAGAAAGAAGAGACTTTTTTTTTTTTTTCCTCATTTACATTAATTGATTAAATTTTTAGATGAGACAATATAGGTGACTTAAAACATGTCTTTTGAGATAGCAAATTATCTTAGTGGATTTACTACAATAATAAAAACTAGTCATGCACCCAGAAAGAATGTGGAAAGCTCAGTAACTACTGAACTGAAGCTATTCTGGGGTCAGAGTTTACTAGTTTGTGATATATCTTAGTTAATAACTCTGTAGTTCTGATGCCTGTCTGATGTTTAGTGCACGAAAGAAAAGTCAATATCCTTCACCAGCAATGATGAGAGCCATAGTCCTTATTGGAGGAGTCGGTGCTGTGTGGGAGTGGGACCTAAATGAATGTTTGTGTTTGGAAAAGCAATTTTGTTCTTCAAACCTGAAATATGTGCTCTTTCAAAGCCAGTTAGAGGTGGCATTTTGAAGTATTTTTGTTTTCTATAGCAAGCCTCTGTGAAACGACATTTATGTGTCAGAGATCATCAAAAGGTACCATTTCATTGCAAACTCTTATTTTTTTCTTAACCATAAAAGCAAAAGCCTTTTAGATCAAAGCTTTTAAGAAACGCTGTGACAGAGAACAATATTTCTCCCTAATGTTCTACACTTAGAGACACTTGCTGCACAAATTCCTAGAAAGAGAGATTTTTAGAGAAAAACTATTAACTGTATCTTGATTAGATCAGCTTCTCAAGTTCTAAAGTTTATGTAAAATATGCAAAGGAAATGAAGTATGCTGACAAAATGGTCACTACTTATTTGTCCTCCATGAATATCCAAATCCTACATCTCAAGCTATTTGCCACACCTAGGCACAGTTAGATTAACTACTTTTGGAGCCAATAGAGGAGGAATCACTACACCTTATGTAAAACCTGGATAATTCAATCTTTATTTTAGTATTCACACAGTGAGGTTTTGCGCAGTAGTTTTACAACATAAAATTTCCAAAGTCTTTGTCTAGGTATTGAAAGGGTTGTAATTACTACAGTTTGCATTTACTGCTTTTGATTTAGAAGCAAGACAGTTGTTTGTTTTATAGCTTGAATGAAAAGTGGAATATACACTTCTTACATACAGTGTATGGATGACTGAAATGAGACATTTGAAGAAAGGAATTGTGTTAGAGCTGGTTTGTATCTGGAACAAATTCCAGATGAAGTTTAAGAAGACTGCATAAAAGATTTCCTCTCATTGTGAAGCCAACATTCAGCCTATGATGAAAAAAAAAATAGGAGAATATGGTTTTGTTCAGCTTAGAGAGAGCTAAGAGGAGGTGATGAGGTTACTGTCTTCATCCTTCTAATGATGGCTATAGAAATGACGAATACTTTTCTCAGAGGTGACAGCAAAAGAGCAAGAGATAATGGGTGCATAATATAACAAGAAAAATTCTGATTATGTGTAAAGGAAAATACTGTTCATAGTGTGGGTGGATCAGGTTCCTTAGAAAAAGCTGCAGTGTCACCTATCATCTGGAGAAAGTTGACAGTCAAGTGACTGTAACATTGAGAAACCTTTTCAGACTTTGAGATTGGCCCTTCTCTGAGTAGAAGGATTGTATTGGATGATTCCATTCCCTTTAAACCAAAATAACAATGTGTGTCTTAAGTTATTTGGTCTAGGGTATCAGAGACAACTTTCACCTGATAGAGTGCCAGTCTTTTCATTCTTACCTGATTCAGCCAACAAGCCACATCTGATTCTTCATATTTGCAGCCCAGTGTGCAGGATGACAGGCTGCAGCTCCTGACCCATCAGTCCTGGGAGTGTTGTACTGGGCATATCTCTCATCTGCTGTAGGGCCATGGTCTGGGGTGTCAGAGAAGAGCTGAGCAAAAAGTGGTATGTGCCACTGTTACTTCCTGCATGCTATGACTCCTCCTCTGCCTTTGTAAGCAGCGATTGTCCTCTTCCCAGAAGTCACTGGAGATCTCATATGCTACCTTTTGCACAGACAGTCCCTCCCATTTGTTTCTGCACTGAAATACTCGTACTCTTCACTTCATGCTCACACAGCTCCTCTTTTCCTCTGCTAAGCTTTTTCTAGTTATTTTCTAAACAAACCCATTATCTGTTCTAAATGTTCTGCTTCAGTCACTAAACTGAAGTACACTAACAGCCTAATGTAATTAACTTTGCCTTACATATGATGTTTGCAGCAAAGGATTCTTTATCTATCAAGGGCCAAACCAAAATGTTTTGTTTGTTTTACTTTTCACCATGAGTTTCTGTCAGGAGTTCTGATTGCTTTGGATTAGAAAGAACCTAGAATTGCATGTAATGAAAATGGTGATTTCCTGAAATAACACTAACGTTTTTGGGTGTTGACTTCTTCAAGAAAAACAAAAGAGAAAAACAAAACAAAACAAAAACCCAACCAACCAAACAAAAAACCCAAACCCCCCAAGCAAACAAGCAAACTTTTCCAAAAGAAGAACATTATTATATATATGTGATTTGTAGGTAGAAACTACTCTCTGGCTTCTTGAAAGGCTACATCTAAAAAATGTGAAGGCATCCTATATCATGGAAGGCTTATCAAGTTGAGATTTGGCTTTAATCTTCTCTGGCAGCTTCTGGAGTTAGCACACAAAAAAGTGCATTTTTCTAACATCCTCTGAAGGAGCCTCTCTCTCCGCTGATTACAGTAAGAGCTTGAGAAGGTGATCCAGCCTTAGCTAAACTTAGCCTTTACAAACACTTGCCTCCATTTCGATTCATAAATTAAAGTATTTGTAGACATCCCTTTATAGAGAAGGGCAACGAGGCTGGTGAGAGGCCTCGAGCACAGCCCTACGAGGAGAGGCTGAGGGAGCTGGGATTGTTTAGCCTGGAGAAGAGGAGGCTCAGGGGAGACCTTATTGCTGTCTACAACTACCTGAGGGGTGGTTGTGGCCAGGAGGAGGTTGCTCTCTTCTCTCAGGTGGCCAGCACCAGAACAAGAGGACACAGCCTCAGGCTGCGCCAGGGGAAATTTAGGCTTGAGGCGAGGAGAAAGTTCTTCACTGAGAGAGTCATTGGCTACTGGAATGGGCTGCCCAGGGAGGTGGTGGAGTCCCCGTCCCTGGAGCTGTTCAAGGCAGGATTGGACGTGGCACTTGGTGCCATGGTCTAGCCTTGAGCTCTGTGGTAATGGGTTGGACTTGATGGTCTCTGTGGTCTCTTCCAACCTTGGTGATACTGTGATCCTGTGATAACCCCGTGTGACACTGAATTACACAGACTCTGCTAAGCATAAGGAGTTGGCCTACACTTAGCGCAGAATTTGCTTATGTGTGAACTTGAGGTTCTTTGCAAATAGTGGGCATGGTCTGAACTGGATTAAAGAAATGTTTACTTAGATGTCCAGCGAGTGGATCAGGTCCTTGTCTGGAACTGTGAAGGTCAAGTTCAATTCTCTTTTGCAGGCTTTTTGTGAAAGAATGATGAGACCAAGAATATAAATTTAGTTATATATATCATTCAAGTCTCGTAGTACTGAATTACTTAGGCTCCTAAGACTTATTTTCTTTGATGGCTCAGATAATTAGAAGTGTATGATTTTTTTTCTGTTTTCTTTAATATAGTTCAGAGAGTTCTATAAAAATCTGGAGCTAAAGAGGCATAGGACATTTCATCTGAGGCATAGGAAGTTTCATTTAAACATGAGGAGGAATTTTTTCACTGTGAGGGTGACAGAACACTGGAACAGGCTGCCCAGGGGAGTTGTGGAGTTTCCTTCTCTGGAGGTATTCAAAACCCACCTGAATGCATTCTTGTGTGATCTGGTATAGGTGGTCCTGCTCTAGCATGGGGGCTGGACTGGATGATCTTTTGAGGTCCCTGCCAGCCCCTGACATTCTGTGATTCTGTGGTTCTCTGAAGATATTGCTTCTTAAATATCAAAATATTAAAATTATCAGAAATCCTGAAAGGATTCATAGAATCATAGAATCAACCAGGTTGGAAGAGACCTCCAATAGTCTCCTTAGTCATGGTATGAAGAATTTCCTGTTTCTTATGGTTAATGATTTACATCGTTAAGGTTGGCAACCTGCATGAGGACAAACATATTAAGAGAAAAGAAACCTCTCAGGGTTTATCATTAAGAAATATTTGGCTGTTAAGTTCTGTACACAAACATTTATAGCCTTGAAAACTGCTTATGGTTCCTGTGGGGAATGCTTTTTTTTGCAGTTAAGTTTGTCTCTGGCCTATTGAGAAGGAACTGACCTTGGATGTGAAGTTGATATAGTGCAATTAATAAGAGAGAAAACAAATACGAGCAAAGGTAGGGAGGCTCCAAGACAATAAACAAGAAAAGCAAGTCAGAGAGTAGAAAGCAGTAGAACTGGGGAGGAAGAAATGCTTAGTTTTGGTAGCAGGCTGTCCTCCTCCACTTCTGAGGTCCTCACATTTTCTGATAGAAACATTCAACCAACACTGCATGCTTATGTTTTTTTATTAATTTGTAACTATTTCGTGCTGAGAGCATACATACAGAGGGAAAGTCAAACACTACATGACAGTAAATCAGACAAAACCAACAACCTTCCAGCAAGATTTCTCCTTATTACTGCTGTACACATGTAATTTCTTGCACGAAAATGTCAAGAATGAGAGAGAAACTTGAACAATCCTTGTTCCAGTAGGGAAAAATGTTTTGGTTTGTTTTTTTGAAAAAGACAATGTTCCACACTGTTATAGATCCTAATTATGAGCAAACTAGACCCTGACTGAAAGCCAAGATTTTCATCTCCTGTTTGCAGAAGGCATGAGAATACATTTGTTTTGAGACATAATGAGTTTGACACATAAAGCTCAGCCTGACTACCTTTGAGCTTGGCAGCATATGGTCTAAAACTCCGCTAATGATGTGGAAGCCTGAACTTCTCATTTTGTGAAAGCCTATGTTATAGTCTTAGAAAAGGCTTACTTATCCAGCCACCCACGAGCAGTACTCAGTACTGTTGCATGTTTCATGTCAGTAACAGAGTGATAGAATCGTCACTAAATTGACTATTGCATTACAGTATCACAGTATCACAGTCTCACAGTATTACCAAGGTTGGAAGAGACCTCATAGATGATCAAGTCCAAGCCGTTACCACAGAGCTCAAGGCTAGACCATGGCACCAAGTGCCACGTCCAATCCTGCCTTCAACAGCTCCAGGGACGGCGACTCCACCACCTCCCTGGGCAGCCCATTCCAGTAGCCAATGACTCTCTCAGTGAAGAACTTTCTCCTCACCTCAAGCCTAAA
>WAAF01020571.1:101220-134559 GCA_013400475.1 Tricholaema leucomelas
CAGCCTGTAGCTCTGCATGGGGTTGTTGTGGCCAAAGTGCAGCCCCTGGCACTTGGACTTATTGAACGCCATCCCCTTGGACTCTGCCCATCTGTCCAGGTGGTCAAGGTCCCACTGCAGAGCCCTTCTGCCCTCCAGCCCAGCCACATCTGCCCCCAGCTTGGTGTCATCTGCAAACTTGCTGATGACTGACTCGATGCCCTCATCCAGATCATCTATGAAGATGTTCAAGAGGATGGGGCCCAGCACTGATCCCTGAGGGACACCACTAGTGACTGGAGACAACTACTAGTATATTGCCTATGTGGGAAAGATGTAAGCATTCAAGTATGGGTAGATTTTTTGGTCTCACAATTCACTCTTTGTTAGTCTTCCTCACAATATCAACCTCAATATTTTTCATTATGTGCTTACTTAGATATCAGAGATAAATGTGATGAATAATGGACTCCAAAAATTAAATCATTCTGAATCTTAATCATTGCAATGGAAGAAGTACTGTTATGATCAAGTATAATGTTTGGGTGGCACAATGTCATGTCCTGAGGAAAGCCAAGGGCTTATTCTATGTCATTATTAGGGTATAAAATGATTTTCTGGAGAAACATTACATAGTCAAATGGAAACGTACAAAAGACAAAAAAAAGAGTAGAAATTGGAGTAGTTTGTTTTATAGTCTCTTTCAGTCCTTTAGTGCCTGCAAAGGGACTTTGTGAGCTGCACTATAATCTCCACAAGAGTCTCCTGGGTTTCCAAACATATGGCAGCAATGTGACTCTGTCAAGTCAGTTTAGCCAAATCAAAAAATTTAAGATTGCCTCATTATCTAGCTAGAATGGATTTAATAGTGATTGATTTCTGTCATAGTGGAATAATTAACCTTACCACTTACCATATGTAGTTATTCATTAAGAGTATCTCACACCAATTGCCAGAAATTATTAAGCTAAACCTCATGATACTTGTAAAGAAAGAATAATTATCCCCACTTTGCAGGTGGGGAAGCTGATTACATACATACAAAAATACCTACAGATGTTCACAAATACATTGTATACATCGCAGTATAGACAACAATTATACATAAAGAGAGAGGCCTACGTTTTCCTTATTGTTTATCTAATGTTTGTTATTATACCCATGTCTAATTGTATAACTTAATTTTCTGAAAACCTGTTATGTCACAAACCAATCCATTTGAAGATGAAGCCTAAATACAAACCAGGAACAAAATACATCTGAAAAAGTTCAGAAATTCAATTTTGTTTTTTTTGGAATAGAATAGAATAGAATCTACCAGGTTGGAAGAGACCTCCAAGATCATCCAGCCCAACCTATCACCCAGCCCTATCCAGTCAACTAGACCATGGCACTAAGTGCCTCATCCAGGCTTTTCTTGAACACCTCCAGGGACGGTGACTCCACCACCTCCCTGGGCAGCCCATTCCAGTGGCAAATCACTGTCTCTGTGAGGAGAACGTATGAGAAGAAAATGTAACAGGATTTAATCAAATATTAGACCTCTTTATTTGAATATTGTTGTAGATATTGATTGTTATATCATAGAGATGTGGATAAAAATGCTTTTTGATTATACATGTATCAGAAAATACATATATATATATAGATATGTATTACAAAAAGAATTTCTCATTGCCTATCTTTGAATTCTGTTACCTTTATCTCGATTTTTATTTATTTTCTATTTAATTAAAGGAAATTCTGCTGGGAGTTAGTTTAACATCTGCTAATTCGTACAGGTACACTGTGACGTATCACATTACCAATGGAAGACAGAAGATGTGAAGTCCATAGTTGCACTGCCACTAGCAGTCTGCATTCTCCAGGACCTTATAAAGAAGGGGAGAAAACTCACAGAGCAACACAGAATCATACCTAATTTCTTAATAATAGTTAGTCCTCATCCAGGTTGCTAAAACTTTAGAAAGCCTTTGTGTTTGAAAAACATTATCACTCATAGTTAAGCTTAACATGGCAAAGTTGCTACTCACTGAGTACTAGTATTCTCCTAGTTTATACAGATACAGCAAAGAGAAAAGCAGTGAATCAAATGTAGTCCAATCTCCATTAGCTGTATATTTTAATCAGCCAATGTGTTTTTTATTCTGGTTTAGATTAGACCAGTACAGTATATAAAAAAAATGCCCCATTGTGGCCAGTTACATTTTTAATCCCTTTGTCTACCTTTTAAATGCATCAATCATTAGGACAGCTCAAAAGCTGAAAACAAGAAACTTGTGAAGAAAGTGTGTCTTGACTATATAGACCCATTTAGTCTACCTGATTTAATATTTTAATGATGTGGATTATCAGATAGGATAGAAACCTTATGGAATCTCAGGGCTTAAGTATTTGTTCATGTTCAGTTTGAAATAATGAGGTATAGTGTGAAACAAAATGCAATGAAGGTTATAGACCATAAAACTGGTTATGTAAAGAAGAGTCAAAATTGTCCATTCTTACATTTGCTGAA
Organism: Tricholaema leucomelas; assembly: GCA_013400475.1. Classification (NCBI taxonomy): domain Eukaryota; kingdom Metazoa; phylum Chordata; class Aves; order Piciformes; family Lybiidae; genus Tricholaema lacrymosa; species Tricholaema leucomelas. The sequence goes on from WAAF01020571.1 coordinate 103,715, forward strand.
TAAATAGGAGCTTACTTGTCCTTCTGGGATTATTTGCAGAGAGCAGTTTCTCAGTAAATAGGTGCGAGAATCAACTATATACTGTGAATGAAAGAATGTCCTCAATGTGTCTGTGTGAACCAAATTGTACTTGTCTGGTTCAATCGGTTCTTACAGGCTACAAAGCAAATATTGAAAAAGACTCATTTTATTTGTGGGCATTTTGACATATGCCATTGTAATACCAGATGAATAACAAGTACAATACAATCAGTGATTTCCTTCTCCATAAGGTAATTAACAGTACCAGTGATAAGCAAGCTGTCTGCTGTGTCTTCATGGTACAAAGTCAGAACAGTGCCACACGGTCTCCTCCCAGCTAATTGATGCCACATTCCCTTCTAAGACCTTGCTTTTTGTAGTGAACCACTCTCACCTTAGCAAAGGGATGGCTGTGAGCAGGTGAAGACGTTCTGATAGCACAGCTCTGTCTGGATCTGCAGCGGTGAACCAAGTGCTGCAGTCTGGCTTCTGTCTTGAGCAATAATCATTGGCATATCAGCATTAGATTTAAGAGCAGGACTTCGGCTTACCTGAACCTGGTAAGCTTGGAGTTCTTATTTGAATTCAGGGTTTACTCGGTACTTATTTTACCAATACCTGTTTGTTCCCATCCTAAAACATTAGCTCTTACTCTGTGCTTGCGATAAAGTCACTGTTACCCTGGTGATTTCGGAGAGAAAGAGCAAAGCCATCAGAGGAGAGAAATGGTTTCATTAATTGAGTCTGCTACCTCCTAGTGCTTCTGTCAATATGAATTCAGTGTTTTGCCAAAATTTTCTAAGGAGATTAATGATTTTGGCTTCCTAATTTAAGAAACCTTTAAAGCCTCTTGAACTCTAGGAAGTGAAAGTTATGTTCCATTAAAATGCTCCAGGCTGGCTATATGAAAGCCAAAGCTCTGAGACGCATCTACCCAAATGTGCACATTTATACTTGTACATGTCCTTTCTTTGCTCTAGTTGTGCACTGGGCAGAGCAAGAGCTTGCTGCTTCTTTTCTTCACTTTGCTAAACCTGACAGAACTGATAGAAAAATGTGTATTCACTCAGAGCTGTACTTTTTATTCTGTAATAGAAAGATTCAAGAGTCACTGCTCATGGTAAAACTAATGAATCAATAATTCACTTGTAGGATTTGATTTAGGAAACATATCAATTCACATAATTTCACAGCTCCTAAATTTGTACTTTTTTTTTCAGAATCTTCTTTCCATAGCAGTTTTTCATGTTGGGGAGAAAAAAAAAAAATAAATAAAAGGAACAATGCTAAAATTCAGCTTGAGTTTTTTAATTCTTCCCCCCCCATCCACCCCCCAAGATTTATGAAGAAATGAAGGTGTTTTTATTAAAAGCTCTTATAACAAAAAAATGTGTTCATAATTGCTTCCAAAGCACTAAATACATTCTTTGCTATTTCTTTTTTATGTGTAAGGTTTTTATGATTTATTCTGTTAGGACTGAAAAATAAGTTATGCACAGTAATTCATCCTTATAATTAGAATTTTTGTTAGTACCATGCTAGCTGCATAATTCAAAATTACAATTTAAGTTCTCTGTTGTTTGTAGGGGAAAAAAAAGTCTAGCATTATTTTGATGCAGATATTTTTAATGAAAATAGTCTTAATTTACACCTTCTGATACTTCTTACTCATAAATATGTGTCATATTAAAATTATTCTATTTCGATTCTGTAAACACTGTCTGTTTATTTCGAGGTATGTGTTCAACTTATTGTGACAGAACTACTTATATGCTGTTATCTAAGCACATAAGGAAGCACCTGCAGTCAAAAGTCTCTGAAAATCAGTTAGATAAATACATGAGTTAGAAGACATTCCGTAAGAGAGCAAAATCAATAACATATGAAAGCTAGCAAAGTATCTGTTTAGAATAGAATAGAATAGAATCAATCAGGTTGGAAGAGACCTCCAAGATCATCCAGTCCAACCTAGCACCCAGCCCTATCCAGTCAACTAGACCATGGCACTAAGTGCCTCATCCAGGCTTTTCCTGAACACCCCCAGGGATGGTGACTCCACCACCTCCCTGGGCAGCCCATTCCAATGCCAATCACTCTCTCTGNCTCGTCCTACTGGCCACACTGTTCCTGATACAGGCCAGGATGCCATTGGCCCTCTTGGCCACCTGGGCACACTGCTGGCTCATCTTCAGCCTAATATCTGCTTCTAGCTATGTGACTGACTATAGAAGTTGAAAATTTTCTCATCTAGTAGTTGATCTTTGGAAGGTGAGCACTATCTTTCTGTTAACATCTGTCCATATAAACTTGAAATGCCTGAATAGCTCTAGAATACAGTGTCTAAAGGATATGAACTCTGAAATACCAAAATGCATTTTAATATATACTTATGATTTTCCACACACTCTCTTGGGTTCTAATTATCATTGTCTGAATTTCAATTTGACATTGTGATGGCATACCAATTGCTGTGTTCAAGAAAAGGAGATGAAATAGGAACAACTACCTCTGCATGTCAGTATTTGAGCTTATTTCTATGAACCATGTGAAGTTTTATGGCAACTAAATGCCAAGATTGTTCTAATACTATCATTCTTCTAATCTTATATTCCAGTGTTTAACTACACATTGTTTGGTAGTTTTCTGGATAATTTTTGAGATGTCAGTGAATCTTTTGGGGTTTAAAATACATTTTTAATCAGCTGATGTTCTCCTTCTCATCCTAAATTTCTTCCCAATTGGCAATCACCGTCCCTGGGGGTGTCCAGGAAAAGACTGGATGAGGCACTTAGTGCCATGGTCTAGTTGAGTGGATAGGGCTGGGTGATAGGTTGGGCTGGATGATCTTGGAGGCCTCTTCCAACCTGGTTGATTCTATTCTATTCTATTCTATTCTATTCTATTCTAATTACCTTAATTTCACGTCTCATACTAATGCCACGGTACCTTATTTTGAGCATTGTACAATTGGTTTAAAATTTCAACTAGCATGTGCTTTTGAGGTTGGAGTTGAGCTCAAAGACAGCTGATCAACCATCAAGTTGCAGTTATTGCCCTGTAGTAAAGAACAGTCTCAAAAAACTCAGAATAATCTGTGTGGAACTTGCCAATGAGAGATTAAAAGAAAGAATTTCAGAAATACATGCTCTGTCAGCAGAAAGATGAAGGAGATGGTTGTTTCCATGTGCTAGTTTGGACAGAACTCTTTTTCTTTTCTCTTGAAAAGGCAAGTATATTCAAAAAATCCTCAAACTTTCTGTTCATCCTCTCTGTATCTCAGGCAAAAATCTAAATATTAGGGTGGAAAGGTGAAGATAACAAAAGAAAACTGACCCCCACTCTTTTATGAAAGCAAACACTTGATGCCTTTTAAGAAATGAATAAAATGGTGAAAGCATATGTTCTGCAGCACTCTGCGCATGCATCTCCATTCTCAATCTCCCAAATCTCTTTTTTTTTTTTTTAGTTTTTAAATTTCTGTGAGACAGTGGCTAAAGACAGTGCCAATCTGGGTGCTGTTCTCTTCTAGATCTAGGAAACTGCTCTAGATCCTTCATGGAAGCATAGAACTTTAGAGGTTGGAAGGCACCTACAGAGATCATCAAGTCCAACCGCTCTTCCAAGGGAGGATTCCCTAGGGTAGTTCACACAGGAATGCATCCAGGTGGGTTTTGAAAGTCTCCAGAGAAGGAGAATCTACAGCTTCTCTGGGCAGACTGTTCCAGTGCTGTCATCCCCACTGTAAAGAAGTTTCTCCTCATGTTGAAGTGAAACCTTCTAGATCCCAGTCTGTAGCTGTTGCTCCTTGTCTTATTGCTGCTGACCAGTGAAAAAGAGATCTGCCCCATCCACTTGACTCCAACCCCTCATATAATTTTATACACTGGTCAGACCTCCTCTCAGTCTTCTTCAGACTAAACAGCCGAAGGTCTCTCAGTCTCTCTTCATTGGGGAGATGCTCAAGTCCCCCAGTCATCCTCATGGCTCTCTGGTGGACTCTTTCCAGCAGGTCCCTGTCTCTCTTAAATTGAGGAGCCCAAAACCGCACACGGTATTCAAGATGTGGTCTCACCAGGGCAGAATAGAGGGGTAGAACAACCTCCCTAGACCTGCTGGACATACTTTTCCTGATGCACCTCAGGATGCACTTCTGTATATATATAGTTTATTTGACTTCTATCAGGCTAAAGTACCATGCTCTCTACTTTGCTGTCTTTACTGAGAGAAGAAATAAATGCTCAGGTCTAGCTTTAGTCTTTTTGTGGTTTAGATGTACATTGGATTCTGGTACGAGCACTGTGGAGACATATTGGCCCTTATGGTTGGATAGTTGGGGGGGTGTGGGGTGTGTCTATTTATGCTGTGTTGTTTTAATGTGCTAAAATGGAAGTTTCTACATATATATATGTAGGGTGTATACAGTCGTGTGTATATATACATTTATGCATGTATATTTGTGTGTATATTATGGAGTGATGGATGTGACGATTTCTGCTACAAAGTGATTTGATATGGGGTCAATTTACTGACATCTGTTTGCAAAGAGAAGTCTAAATTGCAAAAATATATTAAATCACCATTTTGAATGGATGATTTTGATTAAATATTTTTCTCAGTGATAGCTCACAGGTTTAAAGGAACCTTGCCCAAAGTGTCTCAGAAACCAGGAAAATGGTTGTGCAAGAATTATCCACTAATTTGTAATTGCTTTTCATGCTTTCAGACATTGCTTTGTAGTATAATTCTCATATGGGTCATTTCAGCATATGCTAAATTTTAAGCATGAGCTCAAATCCAGTTATCAGTAGACTCTTCTGCTGAAGACGGCTAGGTTTAAAAAATAAGTATGAGACTTAGTACTTCATGGATGAATTATATAATCTTTGGAGATGCAGACCTCTGAAGAATTCAATTAAATGTCAATTAAACTTTGCTGAAAACTCAAATCTATGTAAGCAGCTAGGGATCTGGACATGAGAAAAGTTGTAAAAAGCCTACCCAATCTGTTTTCCTCAGTGTTCAGCGTAGATTTGCTGTCAAAACTGTGAATACAAGTCTTGCTATTTAGATCCCTGTTCAGTGAGATTTCTTTTCTTATACCATTCACATCACATCTAAATCTGCTTTTTTCTTATTCTTCAAGTATTATTAAACAGAAACAACAGTGCAAATGTTCTCTGAAAGTCTCAGAATCTCTGTTAACCAGGTGGAAATCTATAAGGATATCAAAGAAACTTACTTGTATCTTGTGATGGTTTGGGTGTCCCCCGCCCCCCCACACTTTTAGAAATCACCCAGACTAGACTCAGCCAGCTCTGGAAATTTGAATGAAGCTTATATTTACAGCTAGCACAATTTACAAGCAGATATTTACAGTATATACAGNCTCAGCAAGACTGTGAGGGAAGTAGACCTCACCATTGTTTTCATTTTCCAGCCTATCATCTAGTTCTTCTCACCAAAACATGCTAGCTAGGCTCAAACTAGCACATATCTTTAGCGGGGTACTGAAACTACATGCAGCTGGGACAAAGGGGAAAAAAGTAATTCTGGCTTCAAGTATGTGGACTGATGCAGTATTTGACAACCTTCACCTGGCATTGCTCTTTGAATCTAATCTGGATCTGTTGTGTCCTCCTTGATTCACACCAATCAAAATTATTAAACCCATGAAAAATTATTAAAGCCATGAAGCAGTCTAATCATTCCACGTGAATCACTGTTGAATATTTCATGCTACTTTTCTAAGTAAATTGTTGTTGTTCAAGTTATTTCCGTTTTGAGCTCTTCTGCCTAAAACACCTGGCAGGGCTGTGTGAATGGATGAAGAGTACAAGTAGAGTTTGCTGAGAACCTTTTGTGAAATAGTTTTCTTTAACACAAAACTTTTTGTAGAATGAGTAGACTTTAGTATAGCTTTTGTGAACTTTTCTCTGGTACAGGACTGACTTTCACAAGATACACAAAACATATTAGCAGACCATGGGAATACAGTGTCTGCAACTTCTTCTTTCACACCATAAACAACACTTGGTACATAACACATTTAGCTATTTCTTATTTGGAGTCTTAGAAGACGTGGGGGAATAAATTTAGCCATTATGTATCTAAAGTGGAGTTGGTCATGAAACTTTACTTCTAATTTCCTCTCCTTTCTCACTCTCAAAATCTGTTCCCCACCTACTCCCTGAATTAACTATGAGAGAGCAGCAAAATATTTCAGTGAATGAGTAAAACCTTCTTCAACATTTCATAAAATATGAAAAATATTTTCTATTCCTTTTTTGCAATTCTGGCCTCATACACTGTTTTCTCTTGTGATTCCTGCCAAGCTTCCTCGTCTCTGGCTCACCAAAGCATGAAGTAATGATAAAAAAAAAAAAAAAAAGTCTGGAGCTTGTTTCATAAGGGAAATGTAATGATAGACAAGATAACTTGCCAGCCTTTTGAGACAGTCAGAGGTTGCATGGCTGCAGTGTAAGACTTAGAAAGCAAATATTTATTCAGAGCTCAGTGTGTAATTTGGATGATATGTGGTATGTAAGGTAAAGAAAGTGATGAGCATGAGAGGATACCAAAAAAAAGGTGAACAGCTAGTCATTGCCTACATCCTATCCACCCCATCTGCTGAATCAAGGAAGGTTTCATGGCAAAATGGGAGGAAAAAACCCATCCAAGCAACCGAAGTAAAAAACAACTGCATCAGCACATTTTTCAACAGAAGCAAAAATAGACTTTGTTAATTCTAAAAAAAATTGCTTCTACCACCTTAAAAAAATGTGGGTGGTTTTTTTTCTGATTACTGTCTTCATTCTGACAAGTAGCAACAAAAAAGTTTTCCATGCCATTTAAACACTGTTCATTCACTCCAATAGTGAAACTGTCCTTTAAGAAAGTTAATATTTTGCCCACTCCAGTCACTAGGAGAGTTCCGTAATGAACGGGCCCTATGGACAGAAGCTGCTTGTGCTCCTGGTCTTCTGCCCAGCAGTCACGGCACAATATGAATTCAACTCTGATCAGAGTGGCTGTGATTATCTGCTGCTTTTGTCTCATGTGCAAAATAGAACTGAGAATGTTGCAATACACAAGAAAGGGCAAAGTTTAAATAGTTTGCAACTCAGCTGGAGAGAAATGCATCAACCAAGAGAACTCGTATCTGTAGCCTAAGGGCCAGATTTCAGTGTTTAGTCATTAGGCATGTTGAAACTAAATGAGAATACTATGCAGGGTTTGTGTAGCTGTGAAGGTTGTTTCTTTGCTTTCTCTGCAATTACTGTAGCTTTAGCCTTGATTCCCACAGCAATTATCACATTAGCTCATTCTGACCATTTTTAGTTGGTTGGTAGAGTCTTTGAAGCAGTCTCAGCAGACAAAACCCTGACTGACAGTTGGTTACACCTTTATGAGAATGTTATAATCTGGCCTTTTGGCTCTGCAGGTTTAGCTCCTCTCATTCTTAGCTCTGTGCATATCTGGCTTTTTCAGTTTTCCAGCTTCCATGCTCTGCTGAGTTGATGTCTCTGTCTAGATCCTCCTTTTGATCATATGCCTTGCAAAGCCAACAGACATACATTTCCACTGGTGATTCACTCTGTGCCTGTCTGATTTCAGGCATTTTATAGTTTCTTTACTCAGAAGACTGCAGTGATGATTGCCATGTTAATGTTCTCATCCAGCTAGTAATACAGCAGGTGACTGCTGGTAATTAATCATCAAACCCTTTCTTCTTTTTATAACAAAGGAGCTTTTTAACACTATGCAAGAGTCATAACCTGTAAAGCACAAATGTGTTGGGAGAATGTGACAGAAATAGCTAAGTTTTATGGCAAATGATGTCAAATGCTGATCTTAAGAATTTATAGGATATAAGTGTGCATGCATCTGTATGCTCATTGCAGTAAAGCCCTTGCTGCCTATCATGAGTTTTATAGATACAATTCTCATTATAAAGTATAGATTATGTCATGTTGTATCCTCCAATATAATTCTGGTGTGTTACTTCTGATAATTCCTGCTCTCCTTTGCAGGTAAATGAGTCTTTTCATCTGTGTAAATATATGCTTCCTACTGGAAGAGCTGTGAACAAGAAGACATTTTTTTATTCTGCATCTTTAAAGATCATTAATGTCCATTCAACCAACCTTTCATAGCACTTAATAAGTATATTGATGACGCACAGCTGACTATAATGTCAAGTAGTCAATGTTTGGACATTAGCTAATATTTTCCATTACACACTGTATGATTAATTTACTATGACTGCAGTTAGAAGAATGAGCAGGACAATGCCACATTACAAATTTATTTTGAACTTTAAATAGTGCAAAACATATTTAGAATGGAATTGTACTATGAGTGAAATGATTATGAATGTGTATTGCAGTTAATAGAGACATCTAGAATTGCCCTTTACTGTGTCTTCCAATCACCATATTGGTTGATTAGCTTTGGTAAAGGAGTCTGAAAGTCTACAGGACCTAAGGAGCTTCTAGAGAATCCAGCATCAGAAAATGTGCAGGGTAGACATTTGCCAGTTCTATGTGCTTGTTTGCTAGATGCACTAAAGGAAAAAAAAATCTTTCAGGAACCCTACAGAAATATTTTCCTAGGTTTATTTGTGTTGGATATTTTGCTGGTAAGACACCAAAAGGTTTCAGTCTCTAAAACCAAACCAAACAAGACAGTATTGTAATTGCTAGAAGAACACTTATGTTGCTGTTTTGGTAGTGCCTATGTTCTAGAATTCAAATAGATCTTGATTTGTTCTTACAAGGTACTTTTTTATCACCTGAAGCATATTGTTAGGAGCAGGCAATATATTTTTTTTTTCACCTAAAGTAGATGAGCTTTTTGTTTATTTGTGTTTCTGTGCTATATTGGAAAAGATAAGTATGTTATCACATGAAATATGTAGTATTGCCTTTGCTCACTTTTCTCAGACTTTGTAGGACTGTTTCTGCTGACATGTAGGATTAAGAAATTGTGAGCAAAGAAAAAAAAATTGGGGGGAAATTTCTTCCTCAGGGCGTACATCTGTCAGTTTACCTTGGAGATGTTGGTAATCAGAAAGAAATTCACAGGATTTAGATTTTTGGGCAACCTAACAGGTGCTGAGCATCCTTTTGGAATTTCAGGTTTCAACCTCTTTGTTTTCATGTGTGTGTGTGCATGTGTGATAGTGGGGTTTGTTTTTCATTGCTTTGGTTTTAAGGATAATCAGCATCACCTGACTTTTCTGTGAGAATATTTCCATGGGGGATTTTGATGAGGATACTCAGTAAAAGTATATAAGTACTGAAGACTGGAGATAGGCAGCTAGTGAGATTTTCAAGAGTGTCAAAGTGTCCAAATCTATTGGTTGGAAAATCACACTATGATACTTGTCTACATTGTAAACCACTTACATACTTTAAAAGCTAATCTTTAGCCTCCATGTGTAGAACTAATCTCACCCAACTTGAAACATCCTTCCTTAATATGGATGTATTTGTCTGAGCTAGGCAACATGGTGACTTTTTATAGTCAGAGAAGAGAAACAGACATTTATGGGACATGATTCATCTCTTCATGACTTAGAAATCTGAAGTAGTTCACATGAATTGAACCCTAAAAATGTCTATTTGTCTCCACTCTCTTTACAGGGATTCTAGGGTAACAGCCTGAGATATCTCTGGCCATGTTACTGAACTATAAATAAGATAGTTGAATGTCTAAGCTACCTTGTTCTGGATCAGTTTCTTACAGCCAAATAGCTTAGCAAGTTATGTCCAAACTTACCATCAATGCAAAAGTGAGGTGTGCATCTCTCCTTTCTATGTCTAGGTTTGTTTGGCCAGAAAATGAGTTGCCTCATTTGTGATGGTTTGGGTATTCCTGCCCCCTCACGCTTTAGAAATCACCCAGACTAGACTCAGTCGGCTCTGGAAATTTGAATGAAGCTTATATTTACAGCTGGCACAATTTACAAGCAGATATTTACAGTATATATACAGAAATATACAAGGTAAAAAAGGTAATACAGATACAACTCCCCTCCCAGAAACCTGAGTCCCCAGGAGGGGCTCTCAACCACCCCCTCACCTTCCCCCTAACCCTCTCAACCTTACCCCAGTCCCAAGGAAAAATGGAGGTTTGGCCAAGAGGGTTAAAAAGCAAGGTGAAGCAGCCAAGCAAATGGAGGGTGAGGCTAGAAAGCAAGATGGAGTCCAGCCAGCAGCCTCAGCTTCTCCCCAGCAGGCAAAGCAGAAGGGAACAGCCCAGCACCAAGTGCAGAGCAGAGTGAGAGTGACCTAATCTTTGTTTTGCCTTTCTTTTGTACACATCTCAGCAAGACTGTGAGGGAAGTAGACCTCACCATTGTTTTCATTTCTCAGCCTATCATCTAGTTCTTCTCACCAAAACATCCCAGCTAGGCTCAAACTAGCACATCATTACACGTTTCAGTGAAAGCATGGACAGGAAACTGAGTGTAGACACATTCAAACTCATGGGTTATAATGGAGATTCGTTCTCTGCCCCAGTCCTAATCAGTCAACTAGGTATTATAATTTGTTTGCTATTGTTAGGGCTAGTATGGAAATATGCTAGGGATTGTGATTCATCTGCTACAGAAAGAAGGACTCATCCTTAAGGAAGTGTTTTGGTTTTTTTTTTAAATGCTGTTTGTACTACATAGCTTGGAAAAGTAGGAGCTATTTCTAGTGGTCCATTTTTCTGACTTCCATGTTCAATAACCCTTTTTTGAAATAGGAAGATGTGTCTTTTAGTGCATGAGATACTGGATTCTTTCCTCCACCTTTTCCTGCTTTATAAGGAATAATATTTTGTCAATTACCATAGTAATCAAGCTAGGATTGTGAAGAGTCTTTTCAAATTCTTATTTTCTCAGAGTTCTGTAAATATGACTGGGCAGCATTGGTAGCTAATTGATAGGAAAATGGTGATCTTTAAAATTTTGTGTAATACAGAATGGAGAAATTGCGTGAAAGAACAAAATATGAGAGTTCTTTTCTACATAAAGTGGTTGGTTTTGTATATTTTTTATTGAGTGTTGTGAATTCATCTGCTGACCTCTTTGCTAAAAAGGATAGTGAAGAGTTTGTCAGTCCCATTAGACCGCCTGATCTTGGGCCATTTAGTTCTAATGCAGTTGTCAGGAAGAATCTGTTACAAGCTCTGATGTTGTTTCTAAGTGCTCCTCTGGCTAAAGAAGCAAAAATAGAGATGGTTACCAAAAGAATGAGGTGGGGGGAAGGAGAAAGTAGAAGAGGACAACATTATGTCCAGTAACACTGAAAAAGAAGTGAGGTCTTAGAGCTGCCCAAGTGTACTTGGTACCTATGCCTTAAGAGATCACCTTAAGACAAATTCCAAGCGCAAGCATTTGACTCCGCTTGTTATCTTTCCTGAACATAGGTTGTGTGCTCTGTTTGAAAGCATTAAAGGCAAGGTTCAAAACTGGAAAAATGGGTTTGCAATTTAAGGGTGATCAGTGGCTTAAAAAGAAAAGCTTTGTTATTTGTCAGTCCCTCAGCCTTTTGAACTGCTAATATCTTTTTATGTATCTTTTTGAAAGCTTTTACTTTCAGCTCACTCATTGCTTACTCTCTACAAACCATGTCATTTCTTGCACTCACAGTGCAAGAATTACTGTTTGTGTTGGGTTTGAAGATACCACCTCAGACCTCCTTCATAATTATCTCCTTCTAAACTGGAGATTTCACCACTACAGTAACAGCCTGGTGGCAAGAGATACATAGTCAGCAAGACCAGTTCCTACTCTTCTCTAGGATATCTTCTAGCATGAAGTTGTTAGTTTATGGTATTAAAACAATTGAAAGACTCCAGCCTATAATAATGCGTGAACATCCTGCTACATATTTAAATATAACTTCTCGGTTGCTTCCTCAATTTTGAGAATCTACAGTGGTCTGTAGGTTCTGAGCAGATTTCTAATCTTCTGCCTTATCTTTACCCAGTTTTTCTGTGCCCATCAGTACTTTTACCTCCACACCCAAACTTTCCTGACTTTTGTGACCTTCCCTGGTTTTCCATTTTTGCTGTGGGAGAGGGCATTTTTATATCTCCCAGGTTATTGATCTTTTCTCTAAAACCTACTCTGCTATCTCTTATTTTTCACATGCAGTATTTCCGTTTCCTTATTGCTAGGCTCTCAATTTTATTTTGGTCCCTTTGTTTCTTTCTTATCTCCTGTTATCCAAATTGAGAATATTCTGATATTTCTTTTTCTCTTGATAGCTTTCTATTCACAATTATTTTACTTGTCTCAGCTCAAATCAGGTCAGGATTTGATTCCTGCAATCTCAGTCTCTTGCAAACTCTCACAATTTCATGAGAAGTTTTATGCTATTTAATGTTTTACTTAAAGCTCCAGTTCCTGAAGGCAACTGAGAACAAGAAACTCTAAGCTTTTATCAAAATTACTAAAAGCTTAGCCTTCAGGATTACACAAAAAGCCTGAACACACAAAGGAGCATATTAAGGACTCAGATACAAAAAGGCAAATAAAAACCCAGGCTATCCCTCTTTTAACATTCTACCCTTATTTCCATTACCAAGAAAACTAGCCTTCCATTTGAGAAAATAGAGAAATTTCATTCTCAGCAATATTTCCCCATCAAAGTTAAAGATGTGCTTACCTGTGGAAAAAAAAGGGCAGGAAATACTAAAAGTTTGCACTAACAGAAGGACCTGTGCAACCACTGTCACTGTTAAAAATAAACCAAGACAGTAAAATTCCCTTCTCTTCATATGGATCAGAGAGCATAGCGAGTACGAAACAATCTGCTGTGAAAGCAAATTAAAATTATTCCTTTTAATTGAGGATGAGCATCTTGATCACACAAGGCAATTTTATTGAAGTATGTGAAACCTCTCAGCGTACTACCTCTAGCTCCATGTAGCAACTTGGGAAAGCTATGTGGATGTTGCCAGGCAGCAAAGAAGTTCATGGTATTCTACAGAGCCGTGTAAGCCAGCATCCATTTGTGTCTCTTAACTTCATTGATCCTATAAACTTGCAAACACTGCTATATATTTTCTTCTGCCAGTAGATGGTGATGTTTATATTAACTATTTGTGCAAACTGGAAAATATATACAATTATTTGGTTTGGTATACGTTCCTTATATCCCAGATATAGCAATATGAACTAATTTCAAGTACTTTGGGTGTTTACATTGAGGGTAGTGTACCCTATAAAGATATAATTGCACAGCCGGCTTTGACATCACTGTGCCCACTTTATTACTCACATCATCAGATTTTAAAGCCAGCAGCATTTAACTAGTTTGTATGTCTGGGTTGGCTAAACATTCCTCAGGGCCGTATACAAAACTGAAAGGAGAAAACAGGATTTTGCGAGGCTTCATTTTCTGTACCACAGACAGTTGCAAATGGTCCTTAAATGTTCAGTCCTTAAATGTTCAGTCCTTAAATGTTCAGTCCTTAAATTTTCTTTCTTGCAAATATGACTGTTTTCCACTAATGAACCACAGAACCATAGAATGGCTCAGGTTGGAAAGGACCTCAAAGATCATCTATTCCAACCCCCTGCCCTGGGCAGGGACACCTCTCAACTAGGCTTGGATGCTGAAGGCCTCACCCAGCCTAGCCTTGAACACCTTCAGGAAGGAGGCAGCCACAGCCTCCCTGGGCAGCCTGTGCCAGACTCTCACCGCCCTTGTACTGCAGAATTTCTTCCTCAGTTCCAGTCTAACTCTACTCTGCCTCGGCTTCAAACCGTTCCCCCATGTCCATATTTTGTTTGCATCCTCCACTTGCAAACCCTCAAACCTGCACAAGCCAGGTTATTTTTCTGAAGGGTCTGCAGACTGAAGCTGTTCTCCACATCATCACAGACCTAACCACAAACCCTTCCATTCCAACCTTTCTTGAGTTAGGCAAAAACTCTCCCTCATTTTTGTATCTCTGGGTAAAAGACTGGTGTTGATATCTGTGCCCAGAGACAGGTCTGTAACAGGATTAGGGCTGTTCTTGCTTAAAAAAGGCCAAGACCCAAGACTCCTCTCTTTCAAAGATCATGGCAAGAGTATTTCAGAGAAATAAAACTGGATGTTACTCTAAAGGCATTCTTAAAATTATTATGATTCTAGTTCAAAGATAATTTGGATTATATTATTATATGATTTAAATTGAATTGCCCTCATTCAACCATGGGACCTTCCAAATAAGAACTATGCATAATTTGCTTCATTAATAGCACAATCCAACGCCATGAGATTTAGCAACTCCAAGTGCCGGGTTCTGCACTTTGGCCACAACAACCCCATGCAGGGATACAGGCTGGAGACAGAGTGGCTGGAGAGCAGCCAAGCAGAGTGACCTAGGGGTACTGGCTGACAGCTGACTGAACATGAGCCAGCAGTGTGCTCAGATGGCCAAGAGGGCAAACAGCATCCTGGCCTGTATCAGGAATAGTGTGGCCAGCAGGACCAAGGAAGTCATTCTGCCTCTGTGCCGGTTGGGCCACACCTTGAGTACTGTGTCCAGTTCTGGGCCCCTCTATTTAAGAAAGATGTTGAGGTGCTTGAGCATGTCCAGACTGGTGAGGGGTCTGGAGCACAAACTCATCAAGGAGAGGCTGAGCAAGCTGGGTTTGTTCAGCCTGGAAAAGAGGAGGCTGAGGGAGACTTTATTGCTCTCAACAACTACCTGTAAAGAAGCTGTAGCCAGGTGGGGGTTGGTCTGTTCTGCCAGGCAACCACTGACGGAAAAAGAGGACAGAGTCTCAAGCTGTGATAGGGTAGGTTTAGGCTGGTTGTTAGGAAGAGGTTCTTCACAGAAAGAGTGATTGGCCATTGGAATGGGCTGCCTGGGAGGTGGTAGATCCCCCATCCTGGGAGGTGTTTAGAAGGAGACTGGATAAGGCCTATCCCTGGAATGTTCACCTCTCCCCTATGTTTGAGCTAGAAAAATCAGCTCAAATGGCCACAGTTAATTAGAAGGTATTAGGTGATAGGTTGGACTCGATCTTGAAGGTGTTTTCCAACCTGGTTAATTCTATGTGATTCTGTGAAGCCTGTCACAGAATATGTCAAAACTTATGACAGCAGAGTTGTTTTCTCAGTTTCATCTGGAGGGTTGTATTATGAGATCCTATACTTGGTAAAGTGTTAAATATTTTTAATATGCTGGGAAAAACTCCCACATCTGCAAGCCTTCCTTTAGCATGGTGTAGCTATTTTAGTACATACTTAAATTCTACCTTATATGTGTCACTGACTTCAGAGAAATTGTCCACGTGGTGACAGTTTAGCACGATGCTTGTGTTCCTTAACTAATTAGGATTTGGAATTAAGATTTAATTCAGTAGGTTTGTCATTGTTTTGGATTTGTTCCTGACCAGCTAGATGACAACTAAGACTGCACTCTCTTTTTTGAGTGTGCGTGTCTGCAGTGTTATGTATACTCACATAGCACTGACAGGTACTAATGCAGGTCGATATGCTGGATGTTACCAAGGAGTTCTTCACAGAAAGAGTGATGGGCCATTGGAATGTACTGAGGTAGTGGAGTCACCATCCCTGGAGGTGTTTAAAAAGAGGCTGGATCATAGAATCATAGAATGGCTTAGGTTGGAAGGGACCTCAAGGATCATCCAGCTCCAACCCCCTGCCATAGGCAGGGACACCTCCCACTAGAGCAGGTTGCTCAAGGCCTCATCCAGCCTGGCCTTAAACACCTCCAGGGAGGAAGCATCCACAACCTCCCTGGGCAACCCNGAGCAGAGTAAAGGGGAAGAATCAGGTCCTTTGCCCTGCTGGCCACACTTCTCTTGATGCTGTCCAGCACACGGATGAGGCAGTGCTATGGTTTAGTTAATTAGAAGGTTTTAGGTAATGGGTTGGACTTGATGATCTTGAAAGTCTTTCCAATCTGATTAATTTTGTGATTCTCTGATTCTATACTGTTCTGTCAGAATATTCACAGTCTTGGAAAACTTAGATTCCAATTGACTAAAATAAATACTAATGAGAGTGCAAAGTAATAAGGTGTTTAAAGTCCTTAATTAGTTTTGCTCATGACTCACATTTCTTTGGAGAGTATCTAGATCTCTACCTTCTCAGATTTGTTGCTTACTGTGTGATCACAGAACTGTATTTTTCACGATCATCTGATTTTACTTACAATTATATTATACTATACTAAACTAATGTAGAACCATTCCCGTGTGTTAAAAGCAGTACTTGGTTGTCATTACTTAGAAATAAACCATAGCTCAGTGGAAGGCATATAAGTTCCATGATTGAATGAGTTCCAAGCTTCTTCTAGCTTGAAAGTCTCTGCTTTGTTTCTTCTCCTATTAAAGATCCCTGTAGAAAAGATTTAAAGGCATCTTCCTGGTTCATCCTTTCCCCATTCCTAATGGGGATTTCTGGCCACTGGTGTTAGCAATAGTAATATTTGTTTTTCATTCTAAATGCAATCTTCATGAGGCTCTCCACTGTAGATAAAGGAAAAGTGTATCTCAAATGCAAAGGTTGTGCTAAAATTATAATCATATAATTTATGCAAATAAATGCATCAAACAATTTATTAGGCATAGGTTCCCAACTGGTAATGTCAATGTAAACAAAACTCTGAGCTTAATTTTGTCAAATGTAATTTACATGATTTGTCTTTCCCAGTACGAAAATGACCAAATAATACTTAATATCATAACCTGTACTATTTGAAAATCAGATTTACGTTTTAGAAACTAAAGGCTAAACCAAATAATAAACAAAGTGATATTTGATTTTTTTTTTTTACCAGATTTGTGTTCCTATATTTTACTTTTGCATAATATGAGACACTGAGCAGGCCTGTTTACCTGTCCTGCAGAAATTGATGAGATACTATTACCTTGTTAGAGATCCTGTGACCCTACATGTCAAATGGCAATTTTGCATAAATATATTCTCAAAGATAAAAACAAACAAATCAGGAGAGGAGTATTACCATCCCATCTCACAAAAACAAGCAAGCAAGCAAACAAGAGCAACAAAAAACCCAAACAAGACCAAAAAAAACAACAGAATTTTGACATAGAATTAGTCTCTTACCTCTTTATAACTATAATGTAAGTATTTATATCAAGATTGCTATTATTGGCTGTTTTCACAGAATCACACAATAGTAGAGGCTAGAATGGATCTGTGGATATCATCTAGTCCAACCCTCCTGCAAATTCACCTAGAACAGGTTAGACAGGAATGCATCCAGGCAGATTTTGAATATATTCAGAGAAGTAGACCACATAACCTCCGGGCAACCTGTTCCAGCACTCTGTCATCCTCAGACTAAAGAAGCTTTTCCTTGTGTGTAGACAGAACTTCCTGTTTTCTAGTTTGTAGCCATTGTTATCACTGGGCACCAATGAAAAGAGCACAGTCCCTTCCTCTTGACACCTGCCCTTTAGATATTGAAAAGATCCCCTCTTGTCTTCCCTTCTCCACACTAAACTCTTGGTCTTTGCTTGTAAGAGTGATGCTTGTTGCGCTGCTTACCTGTCCTTACCCCGAATACACACAAGCCTTTTCTCTTCAGGGTAGCTGATGCACATCCTGGGCATTCAAGTCAGGCTGAGGTCTGGGAAGTCCACAAAGGCACTGTATCTTTGTTGATCTGCATTCCTGAGCTTTCTGCCAGGAGCCTCAGCTGAGTCGGGGAGGGTAACAAAAGCCATCTTTATCTTTCTTGATCTACAAGGGAGAGACAATTTAGACTCTAGCATAGCCTTTCACACTAGATCCTTGCCTTTCTTGAAATGGAGAGCCTAGAACTGGACACAGTATTCCAGATGGGTCTTCACTAGGGCAGAGCAGAGTGGGAGAAGAACCTCTCTGAACCTGCTGCTTGCATGCTTCTTAATGAATCCTAGGATACCATTGCCCTTCTTGACCAGGAAAGCACATTGCTGGCACGTGATTAACTTGTTACCCACCATGATTCCTGAGCTACTTTCCAGCAGGTTAGTCCCTAACCTGTGCTGGTACATGAGACCCTACAAATGCCCTTGTTGAACTTCATTAAGTTTCTCTCCACCCAACACTCCAGTCAGTCGTTCAGCTATTTTCCTTCTTTTTAGAAACTGTGTGTGGATTGGTAGAAGGTATGATTCAGATTGCAGGATTTAACATCCAGCACTGGAATGAGATTAAGTGCTTACTAAGTGTCTATTCACCTCTCTCAGTTTTAGTCCAAGACTGAGGCAAAGGTTTCTGTGTATGGTCAGATGAAAACCACTTTTACCTGTACCTGAAGTACTGTGTTCGGCATAAGACCTTCTCAAGCAGGTCCAAAGGAGGCTTACAAAGATGATCAGGGTGCTGAAGCACCTGCTCTGTGAGGACAGGCTGAAACAGTAGGGATTGTTCAGCCTGGAAAATAAAAGACTTCAGGGACACCTTATAGAAGCCTTACAGTACTTTAAAGGGTCTACAGAAAAGACTGGGAAGGACTTTTTGACAGGGTGTGTAGTGGTAAGATGAGTTTTGGGTTTTGAACTGAAAGAGGGTAGATTTATATTAGATATTAGAAGTAAGTTCTTCACTGTGAGAGTGATGAGGGACTGAAACAGGTTTCCCAGAGAAGTTGTGGATGCCCATCTCCCTGAGAGCACTCAATGCCAGGTTGGATGGGGTTTTGAGCAACATGATCTGGTGGATACTGTCCCTGTACATTGCAAGGAAGTTGAAACTAAATGATCTTTAAGGTCCTTTCCAGCTCAAAACATTCTGTGATTCTGTGATTAACTTAGGTAATATCTGATGCCATATGAGAAAACTCTCAGGCAGGAAAGCTGAACACATATATCTTAATTTCTACTCTAATATTCCCAATGTAAGGCCTTCCTTTTCCAGAAAGGAGATTACTAAGGACTGCTTCTTATGAGTCATTTAGATGTGATACCATCTTAGGGAAACCATTAATCATGGTGGTCTAAGAGTTTTTCCTGGCAGGAAAATCCTATTGACTTGAGATGCCTTTTGTATCATGTGCTTGTATCAGGTCCTGGAAGAAACTGCTTGCACCTTGTTGGTTGGATTTGGACCCCAATGAACTGAAATTTACCCCCTGAGTCAATTACCAAACAAACTCAGAACTCAGAAGCAAAAAATGAGGTTATATTTACAAAGGTGGACTAAATGTAAAAGGTATAAAAGGCAATAAACATATATAGGGCATATTTACATATATTTACAATTTAGCAACAATACAATGACACCCTTGTACAATATTTCAGCTCTTCCTCCACTCCAGGCAGCCCAGAGGGATTGCTAGCAGCCTTCCCCCTTCCCTTTTTCCTCCCCACTACCTCACAGACACACTAAGTGAGACAGAAGGAGGTTACAAGGGAGATAAGGGAGCCATGCAACCAAGAGCCATGAGAATTAAGTGAAAGAAGGGGACAAAAGTAAGTCTGTGCTACCAAGCATTAAACTATGTAACAAATGTATGGGGTGATATAAACTTATCTGTTACTATTATTCTGTGTCCTATCCCTAACTTTATTTACCCTTTAATCAAAGTCTCTGAAAAATTCCTGTTATTGTTTGCAGTTAGGAAGCAGGCTAATGTACTTAGCTCTAAACTACCACACTTGTCTTGATAAGGAATGTCTTGAAGACAAGGTTACCAAGAGTAAGGTGAATGATTTTTAGAATCATAGAATCACAGAACCAACCAGGTTGGAAAAGACCTCCAAGATCATCCAGTCCAACCTAGCACCCAGCCCTAGCCAATCAACTAGACCATGGCACTAAGTGCCTCATCCAGTTTTCTTGAACACCTCCAGGAACGGCAACTCCACCTCTTCCCTGGGCAGTCCATTCCAATGCCAATCACTCTCTCTGGGAAGAGCTTCCTCCTAATATCCAGCCTATACCTCCTCTGGCACAACTTGAGNAGCCTACTATCTGCTTCTAGCTATGTGACTGACCTCCCTTGGCCACAGTGTTCTCGATACAGGCCAGGATGCCATTGGCTTTCCTGGCCACCTGGGCACATTGCTGGCTCATCTTCAGCCTCCTACCTACCAGCACCCCCAGGTCCCTTTCTGCCTGGATGATCTCCAACCACTCTGTCCCCAGTAGCACTGCTTGGGGTTGTTGTGGCCAAAGTGTAGAACCCTGTAAAGGACTTTCATAAATGATTTCCTCAAAACAATGGTTACGATCTATTTTTCCTTATGCTATGGTTAGATTTCACTGCTAGGATGATTACCACATTGATTTTGGGCACTATATATTAAATGGTAGCTTTATCATCATAAGCTTATATCCACAACTAAGTCACAAAGACTTATAAAAACTAGAGCATATAAAAATGTTTTTAAAACTTGCTAAAATGTTTTACAAACATCAAAACTTAACTCATCTTGGCATACTCTAAGTTTTCATCCCAAAATGTAAATACATTCTGGCTTTCCTGCCTTGTTTCTGTGACTAAATATTTCTCTGCCTGAAAACAAATGTGTATGTGTGTGTGTGTACATATATGTGTGCATGCATGTGTTTGTATCATCTTACATGTATAGTGAATAAAGTACACTACTAATATGCATACATAGAAATAGATAAGAGAAGTACCACTTAAAAGATCATCAGAGATGACTAAATAAGATCAAGATATTGCTATAACTTAAATTAATATGTTGAAAGTGACAATCTTTTGCATAAAAGGAAAAAATATTTTGAATGCTACTGAATTTCATATTTGTTGCTGATTTTGTATCTGAAATATTAAATAAAGTAAAAGATGCTGCTCTGTCACTGTTTCCTGACAAAAAAATGAGCAAAATCTGGAAGTATTTGATAAAACCTTATCTGCTTTCATTTTGTGTTGATTTTTTTTAAACAAAGATGTCCACGTTTAGTCTGAATAAGTCCTTTAAATTATTGACTACAGCTATCCACCTGAATGTTCAGAGTTTGCATATAATATATATAAAATATAGGTTTAGGAATTAAGGAATTGTTATTTTAGATTGTTACTGAAAAGCATTGTTACCTGCAATACTGTTCCAGGTAGTGATATTACAGTGATAGCTATACTTTGTAGCGTGCCTTAAAAAGGCACTGATTTATTCTTCACCATCTATACTGCAGAACTTCTTGAAAGTGACGTGGTACACTGCACATACTAGTGCATTTCTTTTTCCTCTTTGCTGTGATTATATGCTAAAATTTATTGTCAAATTATTACATATTTCAATGATGATATGAAACCAGATATCCCTGAATCTACATGTCCTTCTAATATAACTGAGGTTCTAGTGCTAAAGCTAACACCTTAGTAAGATTAATTTCCTGTGCAATTTTTCATCACGAATCCATTAAAGGTGAATTCACTACATAATGGATGGGAAATGTGAGGAAATATGAATAGGATTTGGTGAGATGTGGCTGTGCTAGTTTGAGCCTAGCTGGGATGTTTTGGTGAGAAGAACTAGATGATAGGCTGAGAAATGAAAGCAATGGTGAGGTCTACTTCCCTCACAGTCTTGCTGGGATGTGTAAAGAATAAAGGCAAAACAAAGATTACTGCACTTGCTTCTTCTCTTCGCTGGGGAGCTTTGCCTGCTGGGGAGAAGCTGAGGCTGCTGGCTGGACTCCATCTTGCTTTCTAACCTCACCCTCCATTTGCTTGGCNATCTGCTTGTAAATTGTGCCAGCTGTAAATATAAGCTTCATTCAAATTTCCAGAGCCGACTGAGTCTAGTCTGGGTGATTTCTAAAAGTGTGTGGGGCGAGGGACACCCAAACCATCACAGATAGTTATTGGTAGATTTTTTGGGGGGGGAGGTTTGAGATTTTTTTGCAGTGGGAATCTGTCTTCCAGCACCAAATGGTGTATAGGGATGGCAACTATGAGCTGTAGGTTCCAATCCTAAATTTCCTATTGACCAGCTTCACTGCATCAGGCAGACTTAATCTTTCTGATCTTCACTCTTCCCACCTTTCAGGTGTGAATGTCAGTCCTTGCCTTGAGGAAGTGCTACTGAGATATCCTGAGAAAAATATCTAAAACAATAGAGTGGTCTGAAAAGGTTTATTGAATTAATCTATGTTCTACTAATTTTGCATTTTCATTCTTGCACATTTTAATATTTAGTTAAATAAGTGGAAGCAAATATCATTAAACATCATATTTATGCTGAAGCCCTGCTATATATACATAAATTTTATAAGCATGATTTTATATTTTTGGTATAGTCTTTCAGCAAGGGTATTATTTAGTTACCCTCAAATACTTCCAATGGCACCATCTTCTAGATGTCATACATTTTTCTATCTTGGTGTCATAGTTCATTATAGTTTTAACATTTCCATTATTTGTATTGATTTGTGTGTATGTGTGAATATTCTTAATTAAAAAAAAAAAAAAGAAATAGTTGAAAAAGAAAGGACTCATATATTATAATTTTGTAACACTTCAAGGTTCATAGCAAATATTTATATAGTCAAAGCATTTTATAGTACATTTGACAACTGAAAGAGGAAAAATCTATTAGGAAAAAAACAAACCCACAACATTAAAATCCTTATAACACACCAATATAAATGAGCAGATATTGGCACTGCATTTCAATTATTCTTACTGCAGGTAATAAGAAGTGATTGAGCAACTTGAACAAAGACATTTGGACAACCTCTTCCGTAGATACATTTCCAAGTAGCTCAGTGCTGTAGTTTGTCTTGAAAATTAAAAGGAACTCACTGAAAAAATGAACATTAACAAGATGAGTCTTGTGTAAGGTCAGTTTGCAGGTGAGAGAGATGCTATCCTGGAGAGAAACCAGAGAAAGTGTCTGCACAGCTGAGAGATCTAAAACTACTAATAGCAGCACTGCTATTAGTATCAGCATCAGTACTTCTATCAGTATCAGCATCAACTGCATGCTAGCCTTGAGCTCTGTGGTAAAGGGTTGGACTTGATGATCTGTGAGGTCTCTTCCAACCTTGGTGATACTGTGATACTGTGATAATTTTTTCTAAGCTGAAATATACACATTTTTGGCATCAAAGAACTATGAGAAGAGGTATATAAAGATAAGTGGAAATACCTCAAATGTGTTTATTTATTGTTTTGTAATTCTGAAAGAATCAACAGTATGTTTATTAATGTATTTTAACCACTCAGGAAAAAAAATGTGTAGCTATCATTATTTTGAAAATAATAAAAGAACATAAAAGATTTGTTTGGTATGGATTAGGACAACATTAAGTTAGCTGTTCTGATTAGATTGCAAATGCAGACTTGTATTATGCAGGTAGCATTTAGTACACTGAGAATATGATGTGGTTTTGCTTCGGAGTCAAAATCATAGACATCAGTAATATTTGGGTTTTTCCTACTGTTATACATAACTGATAGAAAATGCTGCTATTTCTATAATAGAAGAGCATTACTGATGAAAGAAATGTCCAAACCCAGTTTCTGATACTGGGTTTTATTTGTGATGAAACTCTCTAAGGCATATTTGCTTGCCTAGTAGTTTTATTATTTAATAGCCTTGTCAAATTTAGTCTCCCCAAATGACAACTTCCTGTGTAGAAATACAAACTAGAATTCTGATACATTTTTTTTTAATAGACTTCTCAGCAAAAATCAGTATTTCAATTTCCTCTTCTCATTCCTGACATCCAAAAGGGTACTAAAATTCCTACGTTAAATTTTATTGTAGTTGGGATTATTCTGCATTTAGCTTTTGGCTTATTTTGGTAGCTGTAGTCCTCTTCAATGAATTAATGTATTTAGACTACCTGAAATCATTCTCAATATTAGTAGTAATTATTAGACTTCATATCTCAATTTCATACAAACTGGCACTGCTCAATTTTGAATAGAAAGATGTATGTTTTTGCATGGGAAAAGGAGCATAGAAACTTTGTAATAAAGTATCAGATGGAAAGTAAAGGAAGTGCTACTGATTTGATCTTTAGATAGATCTAAGGGGAGAGCTGAGCAGAGACCTCACTGCTGTCTGCAGCTACCTGAAAGGACACTGTGGAGAGGTTGGTGCTGGTCTCTTCTCGCAGGTGAGTAGTGATAGATCAAGAGGGAATGGCTTCAAGCTGTGACTGACTAGGTTTAGACTGGACATTCAGAAAAAAAAATTCACAGGAACAGTGATCAGGCATTGGAATGGGCTGCCCAGGGAGGTGGTTGAGTCACCAACCCTGGATGTGTTTAAAAGTCATTTCGATGTGGTGCTTAGGGATATAGTTTAGGTGAATCTTGTAGAGTAAGGATATCGGTTGGACTTGGTGATCCTGAGGGTCTTTTCCAACTTGATTGTTTCTGTGATTCTGTGATCTCTCCATGCTAAGCTTTCTTTGTTGTCTTTTTCTTTTTTTAAAGTTGAGGAGCTGAGGTTTCTGGTTATTTTCTGTTTCAGGGTGTTCTTTTTAGTGTTCATTATTTCTCTGTATTTTGCTTCTGAACAGGATTTTTCATTGCTTTGTTAATTTCAGATTGGGTACTTGGTGATCAGATCCCAATTTTCATGTTACAGGTGTCAGAATTTCATGCCAGGATCCATAAGAGTTATTTTAGATAATGTTATCTGAACACTTTATGTAGCTTCACAGTAGTGACTTTCTGTAACAGCTATGCAGGGCTGGAATTTTGTTAGCAAAAATCAACAAGTGTTATCTGAACACTTTATGTAGCTTCACAGTAGTGACTTTCTGTAACAGCTATGCAGGGCTGGAATTTTGTTAGCAAAAATCAACAAGTGTAATTTGCAAAGAAAAGTTTAGGCTTTAGAATATTTGTCTAGCAGAAATTAAGTCTTCTGCTCAATGCAGTGATAAACTTTCTCTTTTTTAATGAAAATGTCTCTGTGAAGCTGAACATAACTTGGCCTCAAGGTATTCAGGGAGTTATCTAGGAATGCAGAGCTGTATTTTAGATTTGGAATATCTGAGATCTTACTTGAATTGAACTATTTGCAATACATTTGCTTTTCTTACTTTCACATGGTATTATAACTAGCTATACACATTATCTATCCTGCAGTGTGTTGCTTTAACCCTTGTTTCAGCAATGCATTGAAGTATATGCATGAATATAATTGACTTCATTGAAATCAATCTTGATATCATGAAATACTCTGGGACTTGAACTATTTCTTTAATTTGTTCCTTCAGTTCACTGTGTCTGTATGAAGCAGTTTCTCCTAACTGCGCTGTTACTGGCGTTAATGAGAAATGGATGGCCTGTGACATTACTTACAGAATGAAACTTTTTTAGACTTTACCTAGCTTACTTCTCAGAATAGCTTCTTTTCCTCTTTGATTTAGCTGATGAGGATCAATACTTTTTTACTAATCTTTGCTGTCATCTAAGTGTCTATTTTTAACTAATCTTCACCATCTCCTAAGTGTCTATTTTTAACTTGTGCAGGCAGTCTTATCATTAATACTGAGCATCTGTCCCTCCCCGGTAAAGCATCCGAGATAGGTTTACTTTTTGAAACACAGTAGCTGCTTTACATCATACTAATAAGTTTTTGAACGGTTGTGGAATTACACATATTTGACTGAATAGACAGATTCCATTCAAACTGGGTCGTCTAGGTCAAGTCCGCACTTGACATGTAGTAGTAAGTTAGATTAAGCTTGACTCTGTGTCAGTGTGTTGGTTGTTAAATCTTTGGCTAAACTCCCAAAGAGATCCAGGGCTTTGACTAGAAGTCCTCTTGATGAGTCTTCACTTTGTAGATGTGAGTTTCTGAAAGAAGGGGGAATAGGTATATCTTCCTCATTCCTTTAACTGTACCACCACATTCTCACTGAAGTTAATAAAATGCAAATCCTTAGCACTCTCTGAACTCAAAGCTCCCTAATTTGAATCCTGTCTTCCATAATAATCCTTGAGTCAAGTGTTCTGGTAGTGCTTCAAGGCTACTGAATTGGGTCCATTCTATGCAGATTGTCAAGAATGTACATATGTCAAGAAAACTGAAGCACTGTCTTAGAAATTCAGTTTCAGTATATAATCAGTGAATGTCATTCTCTCTTTAACCTCTCATGTGGACCAGCTTCATAGGTTTTGTGAATCTCTCTTTTGACTCCTAATTCTTATAAAATCCTCTACAAACATAGAAGGCTGGAATATGAGTTCTTTCAAATGGGCAAGACTCATTTATTCTCACTTCAATCTCACTGTGTCATTGTTCTACAATGGAACTAATGCTGCTCTCTCTAGAGATATATTTGAGATTATGAGCTGTACAGGTACTATAGTGATGAAGCCATATAAGTTTTTAATTAGATAGTAAGTCCTTTGTCCTATTTGAAATGCATACAACTCAAGCTACTGCTTATATCTAAGTCTGAATTGGACCTACACCTTTTAAACATCACACTGCTTACAAATTTTAGTTCTTGCTTTCGCAGGACACTTAATATGCACCTACATTTGAGTCTTAATGTGTTACATTAAATCCTTTTGGTACTTAGGCACATTCTTGGTTTCTTTACTGAATCAAGACTTAAAACTGAACAACAAACAAGTTAAGTACACCCAGCAGAATCATTGGACTGGTGTTCCATACGACTGGAAAGCTGACTTTGGCATGAAGACCTGTTTGCTTAATTAAATCTCTTAATAAGTAGACCTCCTTTATGGCTTTTATATAACTAACAAGCTTAAGCATGACAGATAATTTTTCTTCAATATTATTGAGTAATTAACATTTAATTTTAATCAAATCCTATCATTTCCTGTTACAGTTAGCACAGATACCTCATTCCAGAATGCTCTGAGCAAGCTGTCTTGCTTTGCTAAACAGATACTACAGAGCAGTAATGCTGCCCCAGAAGACTTCTCTGTGTATTCAATTAAAACACAAAGTTGCTGCCTAATTGTCCTGGTAGGCCTGAATATGCCAAAATAGGCTTATACATGTACAGGCTTGCCCAGACATGCTCTTCTGCTCTCCCCTTTTCTGTTGTGGAGAGAAGCAACTACAGGGAAGAGGACAAAGAACCTGGAGCCATTGAGTCTAAGGACCTTGGCTTGCCCAGACTTGTTTACTCCTGTAAACTCCAGTTTTCAGACTGTTTACTCCTGTTTATCCTGTAGTAAACAAGGTGCATACACTTGGCTTGTGCCTGGCTCATGAAAGGCCTATATTTTTTCCCCCAAAAAAGGTAAAAGTAAGCCTATGGCTTCACCTAATGTGGTCACACTCAGCTAACTGCCATTCTGATTGGTTATTCTATGTCCAAAGCTTCATTAGTCTCAGGCTGTATTGATAAAAAGATATGAGCAGGTAACACAACATACTCTGCCGTTGTAGTTGTGCTTGATGCTTGCTGATGCCATTGCTTATTGTACTCTCTGTTTCTGGCAGTGATTCTGCCATTGCCTTCTGCAGCATTATGCTTCAAGGTAGAGATCTTAGAGAGCCTTGCCCCAGCAATTTCGGAGCTGCAATTCATGGTGAAGCAATTGACGCTTGTAGCAATGGCACAGCAGAGCCATGCTGTCTGGAGGCCATGTGTCATTTCAGAAATACTATTTTTTGTGTCACGTCAGTGCCAGTAGGCACAGGAGAAAGGTGTGAGACATATGGAGCCCCCCATCCAGCCTGTTAGCCACAGCTGCTGCTCATCACAGCACACCTACAAGTACAGTAGAGCTCTCGGTTTGGGTATGACTGCTTCCACCTCAGCAACGCCTTTGTACAACAGTACTTATGATGATACTTTACGAGAACTCATTAACAAATACATAATTAGAGTCCTCTTCTTTGCCTAACTATCCTGTGTTGCTCTCCTTTTTGTTTTTCTCCATGACGTTCCTTCATCTGTTTCCTGAACAATTATTCTTGATCTGTTTTTTTTATTTCCATTGCAAATTCTTTGAGGCAGGCCTTAGTCATTCGGCATGTTTTGTAAAGTGATGTGTGCATTTACACTTCTGTCGAAGGAAAAAAACAATGAAAGCAACATCTTGAAAGATTTACTGGAAAAAAAGCTGTAACAACATTTTATTCAAAGAGGATAAAATAGTGAACAGCAAAATTCTCATTTAATCTTGCTGGATCATGAGATAATTCCCATAACTGTGAGATTATTGACACCACTGTGTATATTGTTTCTTTAATTGTTTGATAATTAGCAGTTCACAGAGCAGACCAAATTACTGCTTGGCAATGTTGCACAGTGGCACAGCTTTGGCTACCCCTGTCTCCTACAACCCATCTGTTCCTCCCCTCTCTCCTTCCATTAGCGGTGAGCAGGGGACGATGCTTGCTCATGGACTTGAGTAAGAAAGCAGATTATCCCCAGAAGAAATCTGACTTGGCCATCCTCTAAATTTAAAGTATGATTGAGGAAGGTGTGTTTTTTTAGTCTTCTCTAAAATAATACAGCACTAAAATTGTAATAATAAAATGCATCTATTCCCCACCTTCAAAGCTTCACACTGGAGAAATAAGCAAACAACTAACATCGGGGCAGGGGTAAAGGGGAGAAAACACAAGATTTAAACATCTATATAACAAATTCCAAAGTAACAGAATCGTTTTCTTTGCCATTTCTACAGCCACAAAATGTATGCACATGAGAAAAGTAGTAAAATAACAAAATGATTGCAGCAGCAACTTCTTTGAATAAACATGAAAGATCACTGACATGAAAGAGGTCCCCAGTCCCATTCCATGTCATTTAAGTCATTGTTTGAAATGCAAGCATTTTATTTAGAGCTTGCAGGTCTAATTATTATTCTCCAAAATCACACAAAAATCTGGCATAAATGTGGCACATTGTGTCTTATACCTGACATGAAGTCTACTTTTATTTCAATGCTGTAGATAATGTGGCCTGTCAGAGGTGGAGGTGTAAATTTCAGGCTTCAAAATTGTTTTGAAAGTTCTCGACATTACTTGCTCTGAACTTAGTATGAATTTTGTGTCCCTTTCTTCACTATGGTTTGGAAGTTCTAGACTTGAATGAATTCAACAAAGAGAGTGACATACTGATATAGAATCATAGAGTCATAGAATGGTTTAGGTTGGAAGGGACCTCAAGGATCATCCAGCTCCAACCCCCTGCCATAGGCAGGGACACCTCCCACTAGAGCAGCTTGCTCAAGGCCTCATCCAGAGTGGCCTTAAATGCCTCCAGGGAGGAAGTATCCACAACCTCCCTGGGCAACCCATTCCAGTGTCTTACCACCCTCACTGTAAAGAACTTCCTCCTAACATCCAGTCTAAATCTCCCCTCTTCCAACTTAAACCCATTCCCCCTCGTCCTGACATTACCAGACCTTGTCAATAGTCCCTCCCCAGCCTTCCTGTAGGCTCCCTTCAGATACTGGAAAGCCACTCTAAGGTCTCCTTGAAGCCTTCTCTTCTCCAGGCTGAAGAGCCCCAACTCTCTCAGCCTGTCCTCATAGCAGAGCTGCTGCAGCCCTCTGATCATCTTCGTGGCTCTCCTCTGGACTCGCTCCAGCAGTTCCATGTTCTTCTTGTGTTGGGGGCTCTAGAACTGCCAGAAAGTACTTCATAAAATACATAATAGCTAAAGAAGGATGTGTGCCAGCATCACCTTCTGTTTCTCATATAATCATTTGCATTTTGGTTTTGCTTGGCACAAAAAATAGAACTGTGTTTTAGCTAATAGATATTTTTTGTTTGTTTCTTGCCTTCCACAAGTATCCACACTGAAAAAAAAAAGTTAATGTCAGAGTTAGCTGATTGCAAAATCAAAAAGAACAGGAGATCAGAAACACTGTGATCCAATTCCCTTCTAGGTATGGCAGCAATATATCATTTCCCCCCCCCCTGTAACTGTGTTACACAGGGGTCAGTGTAAGCCTCAAGACGGCACATTGAAAACTGAGCACATCTCTGCTTAATGTGTTAAATGGAAACTGGGAGTAAGAAATACTTTTTCCAGCAATTTGAATTCTGCAGGTCTCTGCCTAGCTGGGCACAACCAGTTGTATCCCTCAACTGAACTGAGTGTCAGAGTTACTTTAAGGAAACAGAACATAGCACCATCAACAATTTTTTTTTTTTTACAACTGAATCATAATTCAGTAGTGTGAATTGCACCTTTATTTCTGCCCTGCCACTTATTTGCTACACAACTTCAGGCTTATGATTACATCTGCACATGTGCAGGTGTTAAACACCTTTGAAATGACATCTTGCACAGCTGCAGTTGTAAGATCATGCTTTGTATTGCAGTGATTTTTCTAGACTTCAGTGTGAGATGCAGTTATCAAACAAATATACAAATCACAATGTCCAGATACAGCTTCTAAAAATGTCTTTCAGTTTTGTTCTTAGGTCTTTCTCAGGAAGAACAGTATCTGAGTTCTGGCTATATTCTTCACCTGCCTTGGCTGGAGGCAACACTGTGGCTGTTATTTCTCTTTATTATTGCAAAGCTAATGCATAACTATTTTTTTTTAATTGGTGATGAAACTCTGTCATAAAATGTGTAAAAAGTCTCTAATTCAAGTCAATGACCTTTTTAGTAGCCTGAAGGAAATCTTCTATTTTGTGAAAGGTTCTTCACAGAAAGGGTTATCAGGCATTGAAACAGGCTGCCCAGGGAGGTGGTGGTCACCATCCCTGGAGGTATTTAAAGAATGCATGGATGTGGTGCTTTGGGACATAGAATCATAGAATCATAGAATGGCTTAGGTTGGAAGGGACCTCAAGGATCATCCAGCTCCAACCCCCTGCCATAGGCAGGGACACCTCCCACTAGAGCAGGTTGCTCAAGGACTCATCCAGCCTGGCCTTAAATGCCTCCAGGGAGGAAGCA
>WAAF01020571.1:151279-164140 GCA_013400475.1 Tricholaema leucomelas
CCCTCCCTTGCCCTGCTGGCCACACTGCTCTTGCTGCAGCCCAGCACATGGTTGGCTGTCTGGGCTGCATGTGCACACTGCTGGCTCATATATATATATATATCTATATTCAGGGCATATATTTTTTAGTTAGGGTGAGCAAAGTGAGCACAAATCCAGCATGCAGTGTGGTGCTGTTAATTAGCGATTGGCACATCTAAGGATTGGAATTTGCATGATCCTCCCTACTTGCTGTTTCTGCTATGGCTAAATTCACTCCCAAACTGGACACAGTCCCACAGAAGTCGTTTCTCGGAAGGCTCAAGGACGAATTCCTTTTGAGCTTCTTCACACACACTGCTGTGGTTTACTTCATTTCAATACTCAGCCCTCACGTGCAAGGCTTGATTGTACAAGTTCTAGGGGCTCATGTCACCCCTCCTTCAGCCAGTTCCCAACACAGATATATATCTGCGCTAATTTCCAGCTTCTGGAAATGTCCCCTGTTATCATGTCTTTATGTATATTGACTGCCTTAACCAGATAGGGAAGGAATGCATATTTTCAGCATATTATTCACTTCTTTAAAATATCCAAGGTATTTTGTAAGATGCAGTAGTCTTGTTCAAGAACTCAAGTCCCTGTAGAATTTTCTCCCGTGGACCAATTGACAATCCATGCTGAAAATGTAAGCAACATTTCCTTACAGTATTTTGTCATCGCAAATAAAATGGAGAATTCTTGTTCATTATCTTTTGCTTGACTGTACTGTGTAAGTTAGAAGACTCCTTACTGCTCCTCGAATCCTTTCTTTTAGAAATACCATTTTTTTTCTCAAGTTTTTCTACTCAACACATTTGCTCTGTTCTGAATATTTTTATGCCCGAGCTAGAAATCTAGCTCAAACGGCCACAATGAGCCTTGTTTTAACCTCTTGGGTTTTTTTTCTCTGCCCTTTTTTTCCATTTCTTGCATCTCTATTGAAGTGTACTGTCCTCACAATTTAAAGCAGTCCTAAATCTGGGGCATCACAAGAGTCAGCTGGAATTTGCATAATAATCTCTCTCTTATGTAAGGAATTTCTGTTAAGATAATTTCTGTAACTGTGAGGCATTACTGACTCATATTCAATTTATGATCCATCATAACTCCCACATAATTTTGTATCCTATCGCTGTTAACTACTTATTCTTCACTTAGTATCTCTGACATTTTTTCTCCCTTGTAGCAGCATTGCTTTGCATTTCTCATTATTGTTTTTAGTCCATTTCTGCTATTTATCAAAATCATGTTGAAACCCTATCCTGTCCCACAGAGTGCTTATGGGCTCTTATTGCTTGTATAATCTGCAAATGTTTTTAGTGTACTTTAATCATTGTAGTCAATTTCATTTTTTTAAAAGAAGGTGCCTAGACAAACAGCTCATGCACTCTCTCAATAAAAGATGGATAATAATTCTTTGAAAGCAGCAGCTTTTGAAGGCAGGGGTTTTTACAGATCTCCAGAAGGAGCTAGCACTGAATAAAGAACATGTGGTGCCATCAAAACTCTCAATAGTCAGGAGGAATTTAGAATGTCATACTTCCACATTTAAGCTGATTTCTAGTTGTATCACCTCAGGATGGGAGCTAAAATGTCACAGCGTTGCCTATCATGGTCAGGACTTTTTTCACTTTCTAGAGCATTTCCTACTCTGTGGTGTTGAAGGAAGGGTGTTAAGCTTGTTGACTCCTCTAGATGATCCAGTACTGTAAATCTAAATACCTAGCTGCAGTGAGAAAACAATGCACCTCGGAGTAATAGCACAACCAGACAAAGGTGGGCATGTAGTGCTGTAGGATTATGGAGATAATAGAATCATAGAATCAGCCAGGTTGGAAGAGATCTCCAACATCATCCAGTCCAATCTAGTACCCAGTCCTGTCCAATCAACTAGACCATGGCACTAAGTGCCTCATCCAGCCTTTTCTTGAACACCTCCAGGGACACTGACTCCACCACCTCCCTGGGCAGCCCATTCCGATGCCAATCACTCTCTCTATCAAGAACTTCCTCCTAACATCCAGCCTAGACCTCCTCCGGCACAACTTGAGACTCTGTCCCCTTGTTCTGTTGCTGGTTGCCTGGGAAAAGAGACCAACCCCACCTGGGTACAGCCCCCCTTTAGGTAGTTGTAGACAGCAATGAGGTCATTCCTGAGCCTCCTCTTCTCCAGGCTAAACAACCCCAGCTCTCTCAGCCTCTCCTCATAGGGTTTGTGTTCCAGGCCTCTCACCAGCTTCATCACCTTTCTCTGGATACATTCCAGCACCTCAACATTTCTCTTGAATTGAGGGGTGCAGAATTGGACACAATACTCAAGATGTGGCCTGACCAGTGCTGAGTACAGGGGCAGAATAACCTCCCTTGTCCTACTGGCCACACTGTTCCTGATCCAGGCCAGGATGCCTTTGGCTCTCCTGGCCACCTGGGCACACTGCTGGCTCATCTTCAGCCTACTATCCACCAGTACCCCCAGGTCTCTTTCTGCCTGGATGCTCTCCAGCTACTCTGTCCCCAGCCTGTAATGTTGCTTGGGATTGTTGTGGAGAAAGTGTAGAATTCTGCACTTGGCCTTGTTATAACTCATCTCATTGGCCTCTGCCCACCCATCCAGCCTGTCCAGGTCCCTCTGCAGGGCTCTCCTACCTTACAACAGATCAACACCTGCTCCTAGCTTGGTGTCATCTGCAAACTTACTGATGATGGACTCAATCCCCTCATCCAGATGATCAGTAAAGATATTGTACAGGACTGGGTGCAGCACTGATCCTTGGGGAACACCACTAGTGACTGGCTGCCAACTGGATGTGGCACCATATCGAGCCGTATGCAAATCCTTTTTCATATCTAGCAAGTTTTTAGGGAATGTTTTGTATTTTTTGATCCTCAGATTAATTTGCTTGTAAATGGAGCAGAGCTGATGGGTGTACCATCAAGGGACAAGGGTGGAATACTGAGATGCTTTTTGCTGGAGTTAACTTTTCTGAGAAGAAGCAGTCTTCAACGCTTTTAAAGATTTTGCTATTGCATAACCTAGATGGTTTTGGTAAAGCAAAAAAAGTCAAGCATACTGACAGTATCTTAATGCATGTGCACGCTGCAATTATGTCAAGAGAATTCATGTCATAGAGGGAGAGAAAATCTCCAAAACACAGGCAACACAACCACTCAAATTAATTCCTGCAGGGCATTGAAGTAACTGGGAGTTCAAGAAGGAGCTCTTTGCTTTCTCAAGCAAATTCTCAATTTTTCAACTGCTAATTTGCACATTTTGACCTCATTTAAGCTATTAGAGGTAAAAGCTATCCCCACCTCCCAGGTGTCATGGCAGGCATAGCAAGCAGCAGAAAAAGGAATTTATTTTCAAGCTGCATAAATTTTCTGCTAAACTCTAACGAATAAATCACCTCTACCATCGTGGGGTTTTGGTTTGATTTGGTTTTGGTTTTGGGGCGGATGTGTGTGTAAAAATGTTGTGGAAAGGGTGGAAATGAATTCCTTCTTAATCTTTTGCCCTTTGTAAAGGAGCCTTATTGGCAAAACTGGAACTGCTGTCCTCAATTCAATTATAGAATCATAGAATCAACCAGGTTGGAAGAGACCTCCAAGATCATCCAGTTCAACCTAGCACCCAGCCCTAGCCAGTCAACTAGACCATGCCTCATCCAGGCTTTTCTTGAACACCCCAAGGGAGAGTGACTCCACCACCTCCCTGGGCAGCCCATTCCAATGGCAAATCACTCTCTCTGTGAAGAACTTCCTCCTAACATCCAGCCTATACTTTCCCCAGCACAACTTGAAACTGATAGCAAAAACACTTGGACTTGAAAGTGTAGATTTTACTAAGGAAGGGGAAATAGGACTTTGCTGTAAATAAGAGGAGACAGCACAAAAATTATTTTTCTTTTCTTTGTTGCTTTACTTCATTTTTAATTGAGAACATCCAGTTTACCCAGCAAGCTGCAGCAGTAATTTCCATAAACTGAGCAACCAGAAATTAGTAATAATGCAGTCAGTTAGGGAGAAAAGTAGATGTAATTTACCAATGTTTCAAACTCACAAGATGCCATGTGATGATGCTAGTTAGATCACCAGACCTGAGCTATTAATTCCCGAGTGGAATCAGGATATGTTATCTGGGGCTTTGTGTTTCACAACATAATCGTGCAATTTCTATATTGGACTTGATTGACATCTAGCACAGGATACAAGCAAAGCAATGGTACCTTAGTATTGTTGTACTGTAATTCATTGTGAATTGAAATAACCTTTTTTTTGTTCAACTCTTTAATTCACTATATCCATCAGCAGTTGCAAATTACTGTACTGAAATCATCTGCACTGGTTTTTTTTTTTCTCATAAGCTGAGGAGTAGTGATTTGACAGTAACTCAGATGAATGATACCCTATTGGCAAAAATAATCTGTAAAAGTTATTTATAAACAGATAGGCACAAGCAGTCTGCTGTCCCTGGAGGAGTTGAAGAAAAGTCTGGATGAGGCACTTAGTGCCATGGTCTAGTTGACTGGATAGGGCTGGGTGATAGGTTGGACTAGATGATTTTAGAGGTCTCTTCCAACCAGGTTGATTCCATGATTCTCAAGTTATCTTAGTAAAACTGACCAAAACAGTAGAAAAAAAGCTATACACACACTTCAAAGTCATCTATAGCAGTAACTGCATGCACCAAACATACTGTCCAGAAAAATCGTCCAGAATGGACATGCATTAAAGAATGTGTATTGAAGATTGAAGAGGTGTAGTGGTTTGGGTGTCCCCCACCCCTCCCCCCACACTTTTAGAAATTACCCAGGCTAGACTCAGTCAGCTCTGGAAATTTGAATGAAGCTTATATTTACAGCTGGCACAATTTACGAGCAGATATTTACAGTATATACAGTTATAGACAGAAATATGCAAGGTAAAAAAGGTAATACAAACACAGTTCCCCTCCCAGAAACCTGAGTCCCCAGGAGGGGCTCTCAACCACCCCTCACCTTCCCCCCTACCCCTCTCAACCTTACCCCAGTCCTAAGGAAGAATGGAGGTTCGGCCAAGAGGGTTAAAAAGCAAGGTGAAGCAGCCAAGCAAAGGGAGGGTGAGGTTAGAAAGCAAGATGGAGTCCAGCCAGCAGCCTCAGCTTCTCCCCAGCAGGCAAAGCTCCCCAGCGAAGAGAAGAAGCAAGTGCAGTAATCTTTGTTTTGCCTTTCTTCTTTACACATCCCAGCAAGACTGTGAGGGAAGTAGACCTCACCATTGTTTTCATTTTACAGCCTATCATCTAGTTCTTCTCACCAAAACATGCTAGCTAGGCTCAAACTTCTTTGCTTTCTCTTTAATGCATTTCAAAACATTTGCCAAGGCAATTTTTTTTTCAGGTCGCAGTAGGAACCAAGAATATTTTTCTCCTGAAGTTCCAATATTTCCCTTACATGCTGTGCATGTATATCTGTGATTCTGTTGCCCTCAACCTTGAAATAGATAGTTAAATGCTTATTAGTTTTTAATTTGAAAGAAATTACCTAAGACACTTTGGATCTTCAGATCCAAATTCAGAGATTTTGGATATATAAATTATGCTGAAACTCTTATAAATGTCTTGCACCTGTTGCAACAGTCTTTGACTTTGGCCTTATTTTCCTTCAGAATCTGAAGTCTACTTCAATTTGCAATATATCACACTAGAATATTTGAGGAATGTTCACTCTGGTTTCATTCAGTTGTTTTAAAAAATGAGCATTTGAAAATTATTGATCCAACAGCTAATTGTGTTTCTAACTAGGTAGATAGCTGACATATTTAAGTATGTTTAGTATGTATTGAAGTATGTTTAGTGTCTGTTAAGATGGATCTGCTTGAATGGAATAATTTCTTGCCATCGGTTTGCTTTTCAGTTGTGCATCAAATTGTGCTAAAATTTGCCGTGTCCTAAACACTATAAATTCTGATTTCAACCATAGTGTGAAAGCATTGAGGACTTTCTTTTTTCTTTCAAAGCACTTGAAGGGCAGATAGAATAGAATAGAATAGAATAAAATAGAATAGAATAGAATAGAATAGAATAGAATAGAATAGAATAGAATAGAATAGAATAGAATAGAATAGAATCAACCAGGTTGGAAGAAACCTCCAAGATCATCCAGTCCAACCTAGCACCCAGCCCTATCCAGTGAAATAGACCATGGCACTAAGTGCCTCCGAAGGAATGTCACTAAAGGATGAAAATATTATTTCTGATTACTGAATCTCCCTCTCTATGTCTTGTAAGAGAGCTCACGACTGACCATGCAGCCCTGTGGTGTTTCTAATATGTAAAAGATGGGAAATGGAATTTGGCATTCAATTTTTTTTTCTGTGAATAATGAGAGAGATTTAGTTTTTATTCCTTAGGGCCAATTTTGTTCTTTATCAACTTCTTAAACCAGTTCTTGAAATGCCAGTAATATGAAATACAGGGAGGAATATTGTGATGGTTTGGGTGTTACCCACCCCCCCACACACACACTTTGTAAATCACCCAGACTAGGCTCAGCCGGCTCTGGAAATCGAATGAAGCTTATTATTTACAGCTCAGCACAATATATAAGCAGATATTTACAGTTATATACAGAAATACACAAGGTAAAAGGTAATACAGAAACACAACAGCCCTCCCAGTAACCTGAATCCCCAGAAGGGGCTCTCAACCACCCTTCCATCTTCTCCCACCCCTCAACCTTACCCCAGACATTGCCTTGTGCCCCAGGGAAGAATGGAAGGTCAGCCTGGGGGGGGTTAGGAAGCAAGTGGGTTAATCAGAGAGATGGAAAGTGAGGTTAGAGAGAAATGCAGTTCAAAGCCCAGGCTGTGCCTGAATGCTTTATCTATGTTTTCACTCTTGTTCTTATACATCTCAGCAAGCCTATGAGTGAAGTAGACATCACCATTGTCTCCCTTTCACAGCCTGTAATCTAGCTCTTCTCACCTAAACATTCTAGCTAGCTTCATACTAGCACAAGTATCAAGGCTTTGGAACTTTTTCAGAGATGCAGGCAATGTATTGGAGCGATACTCAAATGAAAGGGCCCATAGGTGAAAGGAAAGCGGAAAGCAGAAAGCAGGGGTTTGTCTCACCTCATCTTAGACATGTGCAGCATAGTAAACAATGTCTGGTTTAAACAGACATTGCTCATCAGATTTCCTTTATAATCAAGGAGAGAAACAGCTGCTTTTCTAGTTGGATACATGTGATAGAATTTGGATGTCTTCTTCAGGATGATGTACTTCCCACCTAGGAAGTATTTTGTCTTCCTTTACTACAAAGGGATAAAAAAATGTCTAGCTTAAATGCAGGTATGTGGCTAGATGTGTTAGTTACAAAAAGTGCCACTTTGAAACACTGCAAATAACAGCAAGGGCAAATTACTTTGCAGGTATATTTATAGCTGTTTTAACAGCATCCCAATGCTGTTCAAAATGCACAAATACAACGTTAATGTACATCTGTAAATTTTAATTAAAAACAAGAATTGGGAGAGGTGATTTCTCTACAGCACTGCTTTGCTTTTTAATGAAGAAAAGTTAAAGAGCAAATTGCTAGTTAACTGCTTTGCAGTCCTACTGACTGCTTTAAAAGTGCCCACGGATCAAAGGGGCTGCTGGCATTCATCAACACAACAGCGTTCAGATGTGTACAAGGATGGAACAGCTTAGATGAGCCACAAAGAACAAGTGAGCAGTATTATCAAAAGCTTGTCAGCAGTGGGTAAACTTGAAGGAGTTAGTTTACAGCCTGGGGAAAAAAAAACAAAAACAACCAAACAAACAAACAAACAAAAAAGACAAGAAGCTGTGAAATTCTGTCCAGAGTTTTGTCTGTATGATGATAAAGTGACTTTCATAAAGTCTATTCAGTAGTAAACAGTGGTAAACACAGCTAATGCAATGTGATTTAGGTAACGTAATGAAAGTTATATTTATATACTTAAAAAAACAAATTACAACAGAAGTACTCTACATTGTCATAGCTCTTATGCTCGTCCTTCTTCTTGTATGCATGCTCCATGCCTTCAGACAGCCTCATTGCTCTTCTCTGTATTCCTCTTTACAGGCTGGATGTTAGGAGGAAGTTCTTCCCAGAGAGAGTGATTTGCCACTGGAATGGGCTGCCCAGGGAGGTGGTGGAGTCACCGTCCCTGGGGGTGTTCAGGAAAAGACTGGCTGAGGCACTTAGTGCCATGGTCTAGTTGACTGGATAGGGCTGGGTGCTAGGTTGGACTGGATGATCTTGGAGGTCTCTTCCAACCTGGTTGATTCTATGATTCTCTCTTCTTTACAGAAGAGCGTCTTATGTCTTCATCAAGTAACTACCAAATGAGTCTGCATCTCATTGATTCATGTGGAGGAATTGACACATGGTCCAAATTGCTCATTATTTTGCTTCTTTCCAAACATTGTATTTAAGTGTCTTTCATTATTACCATTTATAATTATGGAAGGAGATCATAACTGCCTTTTCTATGATAATGCCAAGGTCAATTCCTGCAGTTAAACATTTAATCTGAAACATTCACTCTGAAACAGGCTTCCCAGGGAAGTGATTGAACCCTCATCCCCAGAGCTATTTAAAAGGAAATGTAGACATAGAATCATAGAATGGTAGGGATTGGAAGAGCTATCTTGATGTTAGCAAATCCTATGCCCCTGCCGAAAGGAACCTTTAACCCATTTTAATACTGCCCTGTAACCCAAGCTTAATTAGTTCATTTAGGACTTTCTCAGGAAAGGTGTTGACAAAGAGCTCTTGAAATTGTTTCTTCTCTGTTCTTCACTTTCCCCTTACACACAAAGAAATGTATCATTGAAATAAGATAGTTATGGGTAAGTGTCAAATGAAACATTAAGCATATAGTCAGTAGGTATCATCCTCGCTGTGCTAGTTTGAGCCTAGCTAGAATGTTTTGGTGAGAAGAATTAGATCATAGGCTGAGAAATGAAAACAATGGTGAGGTCTACTTCCCTCACAGTCTTGCTGAGATGTGTAGAAAGGGAAAGCAAAACATTAGATAAAGTCACTTTTGCTCTGCACTTCGCTTGAGCACTTTGCTTTGGGCTTTGCTCTCAGCTCTCTTTGCCTGCTGGGGAGAGCTGAGGCTGCTGGCTGAACTCCATCTTGCTTTCTAACCTCACCCTCCATTTGCTTTGGCTGATTTCACCTTTGTTTCTTAATCCCTCTGTCTGAGCCTCCATTCTTCCTTGGGACTGGGGTAAGATTGAGAGGGGTAGGGAGAAGGTGAGGGGGTGGTTGAGAGCCCCTCCTGGGGACTCAGGTTTCTGGGAGGGGAGTTGTGTTTCTATATTACCTTTTTACCTTGTATATTTCTGTCTATAACTGCATATACTGTAACTATCTGCTTGTAAATTGTGCCAGCTGTAAATATAAGCCTCATTCAAATTTCCAGAGCTGCCTGAGTCTAGTCTGGGTGATTTCTAAAGTGTGGGGGGCGGAGAACACCCCAAACCATCACAGTTGCCTTGGAATTTATGCCTTTGGAATCTGAATTTATGTTGATTATTTTTACTCCTGATTGGTAGGATTTTTGGCTTTTAAAGTTGAAACTAAAATCCAAATGCATGTCAATTGTTACAAAAAGTGCTGACACTAGGATATGGAACTCTGATGTAGTGGAACCAGTGCATTTTATTTTCCAAAGTGGAATTTTTTGGCCATTTTTTTTTCCTCTCAAGCTTAGTAAGAAGAAAATAGTATTGTAGCATTCAGACTTGTTAAGATAGCCTGGTTCAAGGAAAAAAAACAACAACAACTTTTAAGTTTTCTTTGTTCTTCATAATACATCTTAATAAACCTCTACCTATATCAGGATATATCTAACATTTATATATATATAAACATGATTCTGTTGAATAGAATAGAATAGAATAGAATAGANCAACCCCCACCTGGCTACATCCACCCTTCAGGTAGTTGTAGACAGCAATGAGGTCTGCCCTGAGCCTCCCCTTCTCCAGGCTAAACAACTCCAGTTGTTTATTATTATTATATGATGTTGTTATATTATAATATATTGTTATATTATTATATTAATAATATCTCAGAACTTTCTTTCAAACAGACTTTTTGAAATAAAAAATATTTTTCCTAATAGCCATACAGCAAAACTTTGAAATAATGAAATTCTTCTCAAAAGAGAATCGCTGTTATTTCGTAGTGCTCAAAAGCAGGGTGAAGTTCTTTTTCATTGGCAGACAGACTTGAAAATACTCTTTTTTACTGGGAAAGATGCACAGGAAAACCTTATTGGTGATGCCATATGGAATAATTACAGGGACAACCCTCAAAGGGGTAAAGCACTAGGATCTGTTTTGTACAGTCAGGACAGTAAATTAATACCCCAAGGATTAAGTCGCCAAAGTCTAAAGTAATCACTAGCGCAATAATTGTATCATAGACACCGAATTTTACCCAGCTAAGCTGTCACTGTCCTTCTGCTATCCTGGATTGCCGATGGGAATGCTGTCTGGTGAGGAGGAGCTGTGACAGGTCTAGCTTTTGACCATGTTCCAAATGACTACGTTAACCAAGGTAACCATGATATCAGCGTAGCATCTCATATACTTATTTCTTGCTTTGTGTCAGTCTTGCTGTGTATACACTTAGATGAAAAGCTTCCAGAGCCTGTAAATGCTTAGTAATAGGCAATGACAACGTGAGCCTGTCTGTCACATAGCAGTTTTCTATATAAACACTGGCATTTTTTAGCTATTTGTTCAGTTTTTTCATGGTGATTTCAGGCAATATTTCCTGTAAGTCTAAGGAAAGCAACATGACTTCAATCACCCTGTATGTGTTAACACTTTGTAATAAGGCATTGTAGCATATGGCTATGTAAATCCTCACTTTTACATTGATTGACATGTGTTGAAGCACATTTGAACAAGGACAGTGTTCTGTATTGCTAAATTTGTAGCTAAAAATGAGTTTATTTTAGTAAGTGTGGCTATAATTTTATTTATGAAAAATAGGATTTTTTTTTTCCCAAGTCATAGACTGGTCTTAATTCCAACTGGGGGAATATTTTTAGTTAAGTAAATACCTTTTGGAAATGTATACAGGTTTATGCTTTAATAGAATATTTGTCTGCAATTTTAAAAAGGCTGACTGTCAGAGGCTATTTTAGTTCAAAACTGAACTTTCTATATGCCAACTGAAATTTGCAGAACATATATATATATAGCATGTATAAATAAACAGTGGAGCTGCTGAGGTTATACTCTTCACATGATTCAGATAATACACTTTCTTTAAGTACTAAATGCACATTCTTGTGATGTGTACTGAAGCAGTTGCAATAAACACTGTATTTACTTTTGCATCAACCAAGCTTTACTGTTTTGAAATAAAGCTATTTTTGTCTATAGAGACCTTCATTTTGGTAATAGAAGTGCAGTGAGATGAATACAGACACTCTGTCTGCTTTGTGATAAAGCTGAATTAATACCCAAAGGATTAACCTTCAGCATGGAGTGTACAGATTATTATTTTAGACGTTGCTATTAAATGCATTTTTAAACAGTTCCACCAAAAGGGTTGCCAGTGTTGAGAGGTGGGGGAGGGGAAGAAAACCACTGTCAGTCCAACAGGAATAATGTACAGGTTCAAACTCAGCTTTTATTTTTTCACCCCTGTCGTATCCACTTTTCCAATTTCACTCAAGTGAAGGGTTGTATTTTTGTTGAGTTTGTTGTGTTTTTGTTGTTTTGAGTTTGTTATTTGTTCAATTACTGAAAGGACTTAGTTGCACTTCAATAACTTTTATATCCTTCTTCATCAGTGCTATGTTAACAGAAGCACAACTCAAATTTTGGTGCCAGTAGCACTCCAACAAAGTGTCATTATGAAAAGCATCTCTTCTACCATAAGGAATTACACTGTTTCAAAATGATCCTTCCTTCAGTTAAGTCCTTTCTACTTTATGAATTGTTGTAGAAGGTGTTGATTTCTGCTGTGGTTATGAGCCCACTGAATTCAATCAGATTGCATTGGGTTAACACCCTTGGTATATTTAAGCATGTATGAGAGCAGCCCTGAAGAAAAGGATTTGGGGGTATTGCTGGATAAAAAGCTCAACATGAGCTGTCAGTGTGCACTTGCAGCCCAGAGAGCCAAACATATGGGCTGCACAAGAGAAGTGTGGCCAGCAGGTTGAGGGAGGTGATTCTCTCCCTCTACTTCACTCTGGTGAGACCTCACCTGGATTACTTCATCTAGTTCTGGAGCCTCTATTAAAAAAAAAAGATGTGGTGTCCAGACA
The DNA here is from genome assembly GCA_013400475.1 of Tricholaema leucomelas. Classification (NCBI taxonomy): domain Eukaryota; kingdom Metazoa; phylum Chordata; class Aves; order Piciformes; family Lybiidae; genus Tricholaema lacrymosa; species Tricholaema leucomelas. The sequence continues at coordinate 163,612 of WAAF01020571.1, forward strand.
AGGGCTATGAGGATGATCAGAGGGCTGGAGCACCTCTCCTCTGGAGACAGACTGAGAGAGTTGGGGCTGTTCGGTCTGGAGAGAGAAAGCTCTGAGAATATGTTATTGTGGCCTTCCAGTATCTGAAGAGGGCCTACAGAAAAGCTGGTGAGGGACTTTTTAGGATGTCAGGTAGTGATAGGACTAGGGGGAATGGAGCAAAACTAGAAGTGGGTTCATTCAGACTAGATGTTAGGAAGAAGTTCTTCATCACGAAGGTTGTGAGATGCTGGAACAGGTTGTTCAGGGAGGTGGTGGAAGCCCCATTGCTTGAGGTCTTCGAGGCCAGGGTGGATGAGGCTCTGAGCAACCTGATTTAGTGTGAGATGTCCCTGCCCATGGCAGGGGGGTTGGAACTGGGTGATCCTTGAGGTGTCTTCCAGTCCTAGCAATTCTATGACTCTATGAAGAAAAGACTATTGTATTTATCAGAGAATCATACAATCATAGAATGGTTTAGGTTGGAAGCGACCTCAAGGATCATCCAGCT
>WAAF01020571.1:171731-223826 GCA_013400475.1 Tricholaema leucomelas
GGAGAGGAGGCTTTAGAAGTAAGGAAATGAATTAACTGCATAAAAACCTCACATTCAAAATCATATCCTTGTTTAAAATTTAATGATGTGATGGTTTTCAGATGTATCAGGTGCAAACAAGAAACTGAGATATTACAGAGTGAGTGATAGAGTACAGGAAGTGAAGGTGAGCTCATGTGCTCAGGTACTGTGTATTTTCCACTTAGGTGTGCAACGTGAACAGCACTCAGTTCTGACATTACCAAGTTCAGATGTTCCTGTTCTATGCATATACATAATAACATTTCCCACTGATCAAAAATTAGCAAATAAAATTCTAAATAATAGGTGCTTGTTAATATAATAATTGTCTGATAAACCTGTGAAATACAATCCTGTTTATTCTCCTGTTTAGTCTCACTTAATAAATTTCATTTGAGTGACTATGCTTATTTAAAAATTAATATGTAATAAATTTGTAAGTCACAGTATCACAGTCTCACAGTATTACCAAGGTTGGAAGAGACCTCAGAGATCATCAAGTCCAACCTGTTACCACAGAGCTCAAGGCTAGACCATGGCACCAAGTGCCACGTCCAATCCTGCCTTGAACAGCTCCAGGGACGGCGACTCCACCACCTCCCTGGGCAGCCCATTCCAGTAGCCAATGACTCTCTCAGTGAAGAACTTTCTCCTCACCTGAAGCCTAAATTTCCCCTGGCATAGCTTGAGGCTGTGTCCTCTTGTTCTGGTGCTGGCCACCTGAGAGAAGAGAGCAACCTCCTCCTGGCCACAACCGCCCCTCAGGTAGTTGTAGACAGCAATAAGGTCTCCCCTGAGCCTCCTCGGCCAATATTTTCTCCTGCTTTTGTTTCATTCAGTATTAAAATGGGATAGGGGTGTGAGGTGGAGTCTGTGTAGATCCAAACTGTAATTGGTAAATTTGGTACCGAAGAAAATGAAGCTAAGAGGAGCCTTCGTTGTTCTCTGTGCCTAAAAGTAAGGTTGTAGAAAGATGAGTGTTGGTCCCTTCTCACAACTCAGCAACTCAGAAGATAAGAAGAAATGACTTCAAGTTATGTCAGGTGAGGTTTAACTTAAGCATTAGCAAAAACTTCTATACCAAAGTTATCTAAAAACTGGAACAGAATGACATAGAACTGTTATAGAGTAGGTCCAGAGGAGGATCACAAAAATGATCAGAGGGCTGCTATGAGGACAGGTTGCCCAGGGAGGTTGTGGATGCTCCCTCCCTGGAGGTGTTCAAGGCCAGGTTGGATGAGGCCTTGAGTAACTTGTTCTAGTGGGAAGTGTCTCTGCCTGTGGCAGGGGGTTAGAACTGGGTGATTCTTGAGTTCCTTTCCAATCTAAACCATTCTATGATTCTATTACCCCTGTGGAAACTAGGATATTCTTGATACATTCCAAGGAGGACAGGCAGATACCTCTATAGAGTTTGTTCCTTTAGGACTCAATTTTTAATTTTTTGGTTACTAGAGCCAAAAGTATTTTCTCATTGATAGTCTAAAACTAGGAAAAGCAAATCTTACTTTGAAATACTGGGATAAATACTTCTTGATAAACTAATCAATGATCAGTTTACCTAAAAGAGTTCTAATATAGTGGTTGGGTTTTGGTTCTCAGAAGAAAAACAGATAGTCAAAAAGAAAGGCAAAAGGCATAATAAACATTAACTTGTCCATTGGTCTTACCTTGATCTCATACATAGTAAAAGTGAAGAAGGAAATGAAATTACAGTTGATGTATCACTTTGTGGTAGGTTGACCCTGGCTGGATGCCAGATGCCCACCAAAGTCACTCTACCACTGCTTTCCTTAGCAGAACAGGGGAGAGAAAATATAACGAAAGGGTCATAATAAGGACAGTGAGATCAGTCAGCAGTTACCATCACGGGCAAAACAGGCTTGCCTTGGGGGAATAGGCTTCATTTATTACCAGTCAAATCAAAGGAAGATAATGAGAAATAAAACCTAATCTTAAAATCACCTTCTTCCCATCCTTCTCTTCTTCCCAGCCTTAACTTTACCCCTAAATTCTCTGCCCTTTACCAATCAGCAATGCAGCAGAATGAGTCTTACAGTCAGCCTAGATTTCTCTGATGTGTTTAGTTTGAGATGAAAATTTACAGCTTTTTTCCTCAGTGTAGCTTATGGCTTATCTGGCAATTAGGCTATGAACAGTTAATAGGCAATAATGATTCATGAGGGCACGGATTTGCTTGATGGAGGAGAGAGGAAAATCTGAGTTTTCATACATCTTATTTCTTTCCTCAACATGAATATATCCAAAGACTTCTGCTCATTTTGCTGTGAAAACTACATGAATTACCAAGAAATGTCTGAGTTTGGCTGAGATTCATTCTGCTCAGCTATCAGCTTTAAGCTATTGACAGATATCCTGAAGTTAGAAGTTCAGTTCACTTGGACTCATTAATAGGAGAGACTTCCATTTCTCCCTAACCGAACTGGCTTTAGAAGGATTCAGCTGAAGTAATGATGCACATTTTGGAAAGATTATCCAAAGAAAATTCATGCAGTACTTTTAGTGACATCAGCAGTGCTATTCAGTAGAGAAAGAATAGGTTATTTTATCTGAAATCAGACCTGTACCAAGGATTGTTATTCACCTTCAGGAGACTGACTGCAGGAATCTACATAAAGCACGTTTAAAGACCGAAAATGGATTTTGATAGAGTATGGAATCAGATTCTTGTATTTACATTTTAAATAACAATTTAAAAATAATTCACATTAGAATAATATTTTTATGTAAATATCTAAATACTGGTAAGATGTTTGCCCTACCAGAACCTATGTGGATTGAATAAAGCAAAGAAACAAAGGAAAGTAATTAATTAGAATCCTACTTAATTTACCAAGAACCTTTTAAGTTTTCTACTCAACACAGAGAATAAAGTTTAGATGACACTTATATGCAACAAAAAAAACCAAGAAACTCCACCTAAAGATGTTTTCTGTATTCTCTTCATTGCCTTCAAAACCAGACATAGAAACTCAGTTGCTTACAATGACACATGCCAGCAAAACAAAAGCACTTCAGGGTACACAAGAACCAAGTATGAGTCAATTATGATTATTATGACAAGCAGAAGAAGTAAAGAGAAGTTTACATTTAAATTTAAGGAGAAAAGCATATGAATTATCCTTGCACCAGGAGAAGGATAAATATAAGCATAAAAAAATATCTCCTGAGGAGAGGAGATAAAGTGTACACACACATGAAATGGAGAGAAGCTGTATAACACAACTAAATTAGGGATATATAAGCAGCTGTTTAAGGATGGGTAAGTTTTACTGCAGGAATGACAAAGTTCCTACACCTAAATGAATGATATTCAGCAAAACCCTTATATAAACAAATAAGAGTCATTCAAAGAAAGAAAAATGCAAAAAGATGGGCATGAATTAAATCCTCTTTGACAATTAAACCTGGGTAAGATGGAATCATATTCTTGTGGATGAATGTAGACTAGATGCTCTAGTGGGAGGTGTCCCTGCCTATGGCAGGGGGTTGGAGCTGGATGATCCTTAAGGTCCCTTCCAACCTAAACCATTCTATGATTCTATGATTCTATGAGTGCAGATGAATGTAGATGTTTAGGAAAGAAGTATTTAACAAAACAAACTTAACCTAACAAAACAAATATAAATCTTTTGTCAGTCATCACAAAAATATGTTTTTAGACTCTAGTTTTACCTGTCCTCTTGGATTTATGACACAACAGCAATTACCTCAATGTATTTATCTTGCTTTGAATCTCCATTTGTAAGAAATTCACTGCAAAGAACAGTGATTCAGCTGCACTTCTGCTACTTATTATTCAATTAATACCATTCCACCGCCATGAACTGAGCAGATGTTAATATCTGCCTTTGGTTTGACAAATTAGAGCTGCTTACCAAACTTTAATGACATTTAGATTCCGCATTGTATTTTAATACTTCCTGTGACAAGTGTCAGCTTCTCGTACATGAATAAACATAAGCATAGATATGCAGAGTCTAAATCTGCTAACATTTCTGATTTATTTAAAAACTCCTGAATCAACTTTTAAAATAACTTTCAAAGAAAAAGCACTTGGAATTGCACATGAGACAGCTATTAAAGTCTATATATGAAATTAAGAGAAGACAGACGTTATAGACTGGGCTTATAGCTTTGTAGGATGAATAGCTGTAAGAATGTTATGCAGGAGGTTATCTTGCCACAGCTGGCAATTGGACTGTGAAATGATGGAACTTTTAAAAAACCATTGAGATGTCCTAAGTGGTATTAATGGAAGTTTAACTATCCAAGCAAAGAGCGGAAAATATAAAGGAGAGGAAATAAGACTGAGGGTATGTTTGCGGATGTGGCACACAATTGATTTTTAACTGAATGCATGCATCAACTGAAAGGGAAGGAAATAATAATGGCTCTGTTATTAAATATTTTAGACAAAAACATACACTTAAACAACCTTGTAGTGCAAATGGGGTAAGGGCAGAGAAGTTCAGAGACTATTCCTATTTATTTATTTATTTATTTTGGGAGGCTAAAGTTCAGAATTTGGAAGGAAAAATTCATTATTTGTATATGTGTGGTGGTTTGGGTGTTCCTCACCGCCCCCCCCTCCCCGACTTTAGAAGTACCCAGACCAGACTTAGTCAGTTCTAGGAATATGAATGAGGCTTATATTTACAGCTGGCACAATGTACAAGCAGATATTTACAGTATGTACACTTATAGACAGAAATATACAAGGTAAAAGGTAACAGAAACCCAACTACCCTCCCAGAAACCTGAATCCCCAGGAGGGGCTCTAAACCACCCTCTCACCTCCCCCTCCGCCTCTCAACCTTACCCCAGTCCCAAGGAAGAAATGGAGGCTTGGCCAGGGTGGTTAGGAAGCAAAGGTGGGTCAGCCAAAGCAAATGGAGGGTGAGGTTAGAGAGTAAGATGGAGTTCAGCCAGTAGCCCAGAGCTCCCCAGCAGACGGAGTGACTTTATCTATGGTTTGACTTAGATTCTTATACATCTCAGCAAGGCTATGAGCAAAGTAGACATCATCACTCTTGTTTTTCCTTTCACAGCCTATCATCTGTCTATTGTGTTGCTTAATTTGAAGATTCCTGAGTGATCTTTTTTTTTTTTTTTTTAAGAAAAAATGCACTGGGGTATAGTAGATAATCTGTACTCTATCAGTTCTATAAAGGCGACCTTAGAAGCTATATGAAAGGAAAAATATTCACAGTGGAGTATGAGAAGGTCTTCAGTGCCAGGGTCAAGTATCAGCCAAACAAAAAGTCAAAATTGTTCCCCATAAAACTACACATTCTAGATTAACATTTGTCCTTGGAATCGGTGTGACTATTTCATCTGGCATCACATGTTATTTACAAGTCAGCTAATAAACTTGCAGGGATTCATATTGCTTGTCCTCTTCTTCCATGGTATAGCTACATTGAAATCCATAGTCATGGTGAAGAACTCAGTACTATTGTGTGGAGAAGGAGGTATACAGCTCTGTTGAATTCTTCTTTTTAGAGCTGTGCTCATTTTACCACTTCTCCTTACTCATTCATACTTCTGCACTCTAATATCATAGAATCATAGAATGGTTTAGGTTGGAAGGGACCTCAAGGATCATCCAGCTCCAACCCCCTGCCATAGGCAGGGACACCTCCCACTAGAGCAGCTTGCTCAAGGCCTCATCCAGCCTGGCCTTAAACACCTCCAGGGAGGAAGCATCCACAACCTCCCTGGGCAACCCATTCCAGTGTCTCACCACCCTCACTGTAAAGAACTTCCTCCTAACATCCAGTCTAAATCTCCCCTCTGCCAGCTTAAACCCATTCCCCCTCGTCCTGACATTACTGGACCTTGTCAATAGTCCCTCCCCAGCCTTCCTGTAGGCTCCCTTCAGATACTGGAAAGCCACTCTAAGGTCTCCTCGAAGCCTTCTCTTCTCCAGGCTGAAAAGCCCCAACTCTCTCAGCCTGTCCTCATAGCAGAGCTGCTGCAGCCCTCTGATCATCTTCGTGGCTCTCCTCTGGACTCGCTCCAGCAGTTCCATGTCCTTCTTGTGTTGTAGGCTCCAGAACTGCACACAGTACTCCAGGTGGGGTCTGAGGAGAGCAGAGTAAAGGGGGAGAATCCCCTCCCTTGCCCTGCTGGCCACACTTTTCTTGCTGCAGCCCAGCACAGGGTTGCTGTCTGGGCTGCATGTGCACACTGTTGGCTCATATCCCTTATGTTCATGTTGCCTTTTTTTTTTTTTTAAGAACTTCTTCGTGTTCTTGGCCCATTATTCCAGGCCCTGATCTGCCCTTAAGTTCCCCCCAGCACCTCTACACAAAAAGGAATCCAGTTAATATATTCTTTCCCCTGTCTTGTCCCTTTGACAAAAAAGAATGTGTTAGGGAATCTCCCTGCAGGTATATTTCTCGTAGTTAGCCTCTCAATACCAATAAGTATCCCTACGATTGGTATTGGGTATTTTGCTTTGAAGCAACACAACTTTCATTTAGAGATGTGCATAACAGTGATGAAAGCTAATGCTTTGTGCTGCTGTGTAAAGATCAGTACTGGCCACAGTTACTTCAGTTCACCCAGCTATTGGCTTTTTATGCTTTTGTGCAATGCTTATTGCAAAGTGTGCAAGAAGCAAACAGTTTTTAACACCTTGCTCTAGTACTTCATTAAGTAGCTTGTCTATCTCAGCACTGTCTTTATTTCTTGCCCCTCCTTGTCCTCTCTATGACTTGTCCCTCTAGTTTTAATTACAGAGGGAGAATGTCAGTGTAATTGTCTAGGAGCCTGTAGAAATCTCCTTATTGGGGGGGGATGCCACTTTGTGGCACTCCTCCCATATCCTATTTCTTCTTTTACTTTCTTTTTGAAGAACAACTTCATCAGAGTAGGAATTCTGGTAGATCTCTTCTTTCACTTCCAACCTGCAAGTTTTGCTGTTCTGTTTCATGGACATAGGTTAACTCATCCCCTGAGTTATATCTAGGCTGTTTCTTGGCCAGCTCTACTATGTAGTCAGGTTGTAGAACTTGGCTGAGTGAGCAGAACAAAATGATTAGGTTCAGCACCCCAGGAATTGTAATTTCAGCTTCTGCCTTTCACTGCAGCACTAAAGATTCAGCCCAGCTGCCATGATAGTCAAGCTTACATAAATTGCAGCTATTATGAAATTCAGGCTAGCATTTTGGGGTGTGTTAAGGAACCAGATTAAGGGCACTCTTGAGTAAAACTTTTAGCCAAAACTGCAGAGAAGACAGAATTATAAAAAAGAATAAATAGATGGTAGACAGAAAAGAAGTTACAAGGAAACAAGGAGAAATGGTCACAGCTAACCATACCTTAATTATACCAACATGCTGGGACATTTATTGAACTGTAAGTAAACACTGTGCTTTCAAAGCAAATTTTGCCTATCATCGTAAAATTAAATATACCATTTCAAATTAATGTATTTCAAATGTTTTAGCTGAAATTTTTAGATCCACTGTTCATAAGATATATGGAAATAAATAGAGAGGGGCTGGTGGGAGATGTGGTGGTCAGAGGCTGCCTGGGGTCCAGTGACCATGACATTATAGAGTTTTCAATATATGGTGAAAGCAGGAGGAGCATCAACAGAACTTCCACACTGGACTTCTGAAAGGCAGACTCTGGCCTATTTAAGGAACAACTCGGAAAGTTCCTTGTGAAACAGCCCTTAAAAACAAAGGGGTCCAGGAAGGTTGGACCTACTTCAAGAAAGAACTCTTGAAGGTGCAGGAACAGGCTGTCCCAATGTGCTGGAAGATGAGCTGGCACGGGAGACAGCCAGACTGGATGGACAAGGAGCCTCTGAAGGAATTAAAGAAAAAAAAAGAGTGTATCACTTTCAGAAAAAAGGGGAGGTATCCCAGGGAGAGCTCAAGGATGTTGCTAGGTCTTGTAGGAACAAAATTAGAGAGACAAAAGCCCATTTAGAACTTAGGCTGGCCACAGCTGTTAAGGAGAATAAATAATGTGTCTACTAATACATTAATGGCAAGAGAAGGGACAAGGACAACCTCCACTCTTTATTAGATGCAGAGGGGAATATAGCAACAAAAGATGAGGAAAAGGCAGAGGTGCTTTACACCTTCTTAGCCTCAATCTTCAATAGTGGGACAGGTTGTCTCCATGACAACTGGTCTCCTGTGCTGGCAGATGGAGTCAGGGACCAGTAGAGTCCCCCTGTAATCCAGGAGGAAAAAGTAAGGGACCTGCTGAGACACTTGGATCCTCACAAGTCCATGGGACCAGGTGGGATCCAATCTAGGGTGCTGAGAGAGCTGGCAGATGAGCTGGCCAAGCCTCTCTCCATCATTTATCAACAGTCCTGGCTCACTGGAGAGGTCCCTGGAGACCAGAAGCTGGCCAATGTGATGCCCATCCACAAGAAGGGCTAATAGGAGGAACTGGGAGATTACAGACCTGTCAGCCTGACCTCAGTGCCAGGCAAGGTGATGGAACAGGTCATCTTGAGTGCCATCGCAAAGCACCTACAGGATGGCCAAGGGATCAGGCTCAGCCAGCATGGGTTTAGGAAGGGCAGGTCCTGCCTGACCAACCTGATCTCCTTTTATGATCAAATTACCTGCCTGGTGAATGTGAGGAAGGCTGTGGATGTAGTCTACCTGGACTTCAGCAAAGCCTTTGACACCGTTTGCCACAACAAGCTCCTGACAAAGCTGTCAGCTTGTGGCTTGGACAGATTCGCTTTGATATGGGTCTAGAACTGGCATCCTGGCCTGTATCAGGAACAGTGTGGCCAGTAGGACAAGGGAGGTTATTCTGCCCCTGTACTCAGCACTGCTCAGGCCACACCTTGAGTACTGTGTCCAGTTCAGGGCCCCTCAATTCAAGAGAGATGTTGAGGTGCTGGAATGTGTCCAGAGAAGGGTGACAAAGCTGGTGAGGGGCCTGGAACACAGTCCTGTGAGGAGAGGCTGAGGGAGCTGGGGGTGTGCAGCCTGGAGAAGAGAAGGGTCAGGGCAGACCTCATTGCTGTCTACAGCTACCTGAAGGGAAGTTGTAGCCAGGTGGGGGTTGGTCTCTTCTCCCAGGCAACCAGCAACAGAACAAGGGGACACAGTCTCAAGTTGTGCTGGGGGAAGTATAGGCTGGATGTTAGGAGGAAGTTGTTGCCAGAGAGAGTGATTGGCATTGGAATAGGCTGCCCAGGGAGGTGGTGGAGTCACCATCCCTGGAGGTGTTGAAGAAAAGACTGGATGAGGCACTTAGTGCCATGGTCTAGTTGACTGGCTAGGGCTGGGTGCTAGGTTGGACTGGATGATCTTGGAGGTCTCTTCCAACCAGGTTAATTATACGATTCTACGATTCTAAATTAAGACTGTTAAAATGTAACCAGTCTTGATATATTTATTCTTGTCTCGGGAGTTAATTAAATAAAAAACAAAGCAGTGCCTGGCAGGTTTTGGAGGACTAAATGAAGTCTGAATGGCATGCAAGGTCATTAGCTTTAATGGAGTTAGCAACCTAATACTCTCTTCAGAAGGATTTTGTGTTTAGCAACTGTTTTACATTGACTCTGCGCTAAACATTGATGTATAAGCAATAACCAATTTATTTCTTTTGCTGAATGTGTCTTTCATAACAGCAACAATGGGGTCCAGACAAGCTCTTTCAAAGGGATTCATTTTTTCTCTAACTCAGGTGGCTAAAGTCTTTCTGCCATTTTCTTGATGCTTCACAGTGCATGGCCCAGATACAAAGGCGTTCTTTGAAAATGGGCTACTTAAAGTTTTGTGTTTGCTATTCAGAGGGCCAAGTAATCATGGTGGAACTTCAAATTAGCATTACTTTTACTGACTGAAGTTAAAGAGAGTGCTTTTCCATTTTGGCTAGGAAAGCTTTATTTTTCTCCATCAGGTCTGGGGAGAGGAAACAATATGGAACTAGTAGAGCAGAAGTAACAGATGCCATTAATTGCACAAAGAGGGTTCTGTTCCTCAGGAAATAGCTATCTCAAGTTCTTCTCAGAGGTCTTACCCCAATGGTGTCTATTATTTTAAACCCATTTGGTGAAATAATCTGCAACATTAAACTGCTTAATGTGAATATTTGTGTATCTCTTTTGTCTTCAATTGTTTCTAAACAATGCAAAGCTCATTCTCAGCAGGAATCCCACTGGGGCATGGTGCATTGATGAAAATTGCAGCTGCCCTCCAGCCATTGGTACCTTATCCAAATATTTGCTACTATTCAGTCAAGCATATTTGCCTCATAGACACATTTGTCTGAGGGAAAAGAATTACAGGCAAATGAAGTAAAGTAGAGCATAGAAGAAACATGAATGTAAGCAGTAATTAATTGGTATATAAAAAAAAACTGTTCATTTAAATCAAACAAAAAAAATATTAGTCCAGTAATTTTTACCCTCAAAGAAAATGAGTTAGTGTGAGGTTTTTCTTCCAGCCAAAAGGTTACAGATTTTTTGCTGTGTTGTTTTGTTTTTTTACTGATATTACTGAAAATTTCTGCTCATGTTTAAGAATGTATTTACATAACACTGATGTTAATTTAAAACGTGGACACAACTGTGGGGTTGGGAAAAGCCCAATATGACCCAATATGAGCTAGCATCATGGCAATTCAGCTTTATTGAGAGAGCATCAGGGTTCAGGTTACAGAGGACTTATCTTCTGGTCACAGTGAGAAAAGGTGAGCATACCCAACATGTACTGTGGCATATCCAAAGTTTGGTGTTTGCGGTATCTTTCATGACTTCTGGTTAAGGTGAGTAAAAGGTGACACGTCCAGTATGCAACACGGTGCTGTTAATCTGCATATTCCCCCCAACTTGTGGTTACTGCTATAGCTGAGATTCCCTCCTATCCTGGACACAGTCCCAGGGAGCTGCTTATCAGAAAGCTCAAGGCCACATTCCTTTGAGCTTCTTCACACACAGGTCTGTAACTTACTGCAGTCCCAGTACTCAGACCTTACATCCCAGGCTTGATTGTACAAGCTTCTAAGGGCTTGTACCCCCTTTCCTTCAGCCAGTTCCCAACACACAACTCTTTTCTTATGGCACATCATTATGAATGTTTTTAAATCTATGCCCATTGCACGTCCTACAAATGTTATTGTAGAAATGCTTTTCCTAAAGGAGCAGGGCTGGAGGAAAAAAAAAAAAAAGGAAAATTCTTCTTTTTGGAGTATCCTGTGGCTTGAAAATTGAAAGATAAAAAGATATATTTAATTCAAGCTGTACAGGCACAGGCTGGATGTGAAATCTTGTATAGTTTATAAGGAATTGGCAAATAAATCCAGAAAATTATTATATATTACAAGCTCCTAACCCTTCATCCTAAATCACTATTTTCTAACTGAATTAACCCAATTTTAATTATCCCCCACAGCTTGGTTGTAATTTCATTAAATAAATTTTAATTTAGAAAACTTTAGTGCAATTTGAAACCTTTGGCCCAGGAGACCCAAACCGACATCTGCAACCCTATAACTCAGCATAGAAAGCTGAGTGCAGATCTTCCAGATTTCTCTACAAAAGATAATGTCATTAACTAAAAAATAAGAGTGGCATTTCATAAACACTTCAGATGGACTTTTTAAAGTTAGAGCCATAGCACAACAGTCTAGCACAACAATTAAAAGAAAACCCCATATTGCTTTCCTGTGGCTCAAGGCATCCCTTGTTACCACCAATGTAAATACTGAAAAGTTCTGAATCCAGGCTGCTTTCACAGAGACATTGTGCTCTTAACATTGAGACTAGAAAATGTTTCAGCCAGGACTAAAATAAATAAATAAAATCAAATCAATTTGCTAAATTATCAGATGTTAGCATAGTGACTTGCCCAGGGCATATATGTAATCACCCAATTAAAAGAACATCATGATACAATCTATTAAGCTATCAAACTCAGTGCTAATGATGGGGAAAATCATGTCATATGGTATCTGAGAAAAGGGGAGAAATGTAAGGTTTTATCTGTATGAAATTTATGCTTCAATAGGGAGCAGTGAGTTGAGCAGGATTATGTTCTGGCTGATGTTGAAAGGGTTAAAAAAAAAAGTTGTGGGGTGTGTGTTTTAATTTGACTATTTTAATTCAAATGTTTATGCTCTGAAGGTCTTTTCCTAACTGAAGATCTGTAGCTAACCTTGATAACCCAAGCAGTGATACCCTATAAAGTGCTTTAAAAAGACTGTATTTGGAGATGCAGATTCTTTTCCAGTATTGGTTGCTTATGATAGAAAATCATACTGCTTATCTGGAGGCACTGACAAATACACCAGGTGCATATAGAAAACCAAAAGAAGAGGGTCTTCAAATCCTCAAAAAAAAAAAAAATAAACTAGCTAAATTTCAAGTAAAACCTAAATCCTGAAGGTTTTGCCATGTCTCAAAAACCCAAGCTGTTAATCTGAAAGCGCTTAGGTTGATTCTACAGCCTCCCTTCTCAGAAAGAAAGTTGATATTTCCTTCTGCCCTATTAGATATACTTATTGTTCTAGAAGCTTAATAGACAACTATCAAAACCATGAAATAATGACAATATGATTAATAAACTGGGGAACAGAACTTGGAAGAAAATGAAAGGTGACACGCTCTAGACACTGCTGCTATCAAGTGGGAAGAGGCTTTTTTAAATGAGTGCCTCTTCAGTGCTAGGTGTAGGCTTGAAAAATGTTTGCAAGTGGCAAAACTGTGCCCCAGTTTCGAGTGTTCTGACTTACATACAAAGCACATACACAGTCAGTAATTTCTGCAAAGGCTTGCATTCTCATCTCATCCTGGATGTGTTTGAAAGTTGTTTGGGGATATGATTTAGGGTGAACTTTGTAGAGTAGGATTATTGCTTGGACTTGGTGATTCGCTCTAGTGAGACCCTATCTGGAGTACTGCATGTAGTTCTGGAGCCCCTATTACAAGAAAGATCTAGACATGTGTCCCAGGTTGAGGCTATAGGGTTAAAAAAAAGTTTCTGGGGACTAGAAGATTGTTATTCAATCCCATAATTCTGCTATCTTGGTAAAAACTCACAACAAGGTCTGTTCGTTCTCCTTTCCTCCTCCTCCTGCCCTGGGCATGTGGCAGAAGCCTGCTATCGGGAACATGTAAGCAGTAGGCCTCTTGGCTGGCTGGAGGTGTTTGGGGGGGGGAGGATTGGAGCACTGGGGAAGGTAGATTTAGGTTTTTTGGGGGGAATGGGGAAACTTCAAGGGGGTTTGCCATGGATGGGGAAAATGCTTTGTAAGATCTATCGCTGTATCTGTATTTTTCTCTCCAGTTTGATCTGAGAGCTTAATTTCTGTCGCCTATCTTTAGTAAACCCATGACAACATGCTGGAATGTGTCCGGAGAAAGGTCATGAGGATTATCAGAGGGCTGGAGCACCTTTCCTATGAAGACAGACTGAGAGAGTTCAGGCTGCTCAGTCTGGAGAACAGAAGGCTCTGAGGAGACCTTATTGTGGCCTTGCAGTATCTGAAGGGGGCCTAGAGGAAAGCTGGTGAGGGACGTTTTAGAATGTCAGGTAGTGAGTGACAGGTCTAGGGGAAATGAGCAAAACTAGAAGTGGGTATATTCAGACTGGATGTTAGGAAGAAGTTCTTCACCATGAGGGTGGTGAGATACTGGAACAGGTTGCCCAGGGAGGTGGTGGAAGTTCCATCCCTGGAGCTTTTAAGGCCAGGCTGGATGAGGCTTTGAGCAACCTGATCTAGTGTGAGGTATCCCTGCCCATGGCAGGGAGTTTGGAACTGAATGATCCTTGAGGTGCCTTCCAACCCTGACAATTGTAAGGTTCTATGACCCTGAGGGTCTTTTTCAACCTGAATGTTTCCGTGATTCTGTATCACTGCCTGACAGTCCCAGGTTGCATGTCAGGTAATTTAACCTTCACAGTTCTTCTGTTCTCTGAGATGTCTCTCATGCCTGAGGAGAGCAGTACTTTGGCCCAAATGAGCCTTGTGGAATTTGTGGTATCACCCACGCTGTAATACGGCAGTGTGTCTCCATGCCTAGCTGTAATATGGCTGACAATCTATTCAAGGGTGAACTGTTGAAGTGGAAGTAGCAGTTCAATAAAAGCATGTAATCTTGATACTCTAATTACAAAAATGAATTATGACTACTCCAAAACAACTATGACACAATGCAAATTAAATGCTATGTCATTGAGTATTTATGAGCCCAACATGACTTTTCCCCTATAACATTGCTTACAGAAATAATCTTATCAAAATGATGCAAGAAAAAAAAAAAGGCAACTGTGCTCACCTGTACTGATCCTGTCCTGAGAGTGGCCCTGACCTTTTTAAAGGCCACCTTGAGTGCTGTGTCCAGTTCTGGGCTCCTTAATTCAAGAGAGATGTTGAGGTGCTGGAACGTGTCCAGAGAAAGGCAACAAGGCTGCTGAGGGGCCTGGAACACAAACCCTATGAGGAGAGGCTGAGGGAGCTGGGGTTGTTTAGCCTGAAGAAGAGGAGGCTCAGGGCTGACCTCATTGCTGTCTACAACTACCTGAAGGGAGGTTGTAGCCAGGTGGGGGTTGGTCTCTTCTCCCAGGCAACCAGCAACAGGACAAGGGGACACAGTCTCAAGTTGTGCTGGGGGAAGTACAGGCTGGATGTTAGGAGGAAGTTCTTGCCAGAGAGAGTGATTGGCATTGGAATGGGCTGCCCAGGGAGGTGGTGGAGTCACCATCCCTGGAGGTGTTCAAGAAAAGTCTGGATGAGGCACTTAGTGCCGTGGTCTAGTTGAGTAGATAGGGCTGGGTGCTAGGTTGGACTGCATGATCTTGGAGGTCTCTTCCAACCTGGTTGATTCTATGATTCTATGATTCTATGAATTCAAAAATAGCTGGATTCTTGGAGGTCACTTGGATTTTAAAGGAAGAGTCTGCAAGAAAAATATATCTGAAAATCAGAACCCAGAACTGTCCATACAACTAACTGTGTTATGGCTGTGGCAGGGAAAAATTGCCCTTTAAAACATGAGCCTAAGGACAGTAAACTGGAGATTGAAGATTGTTGTTGGAGACAGAAGCAGCAAAAAGATGATTCACTTAGAAACTTAGTATATCAGAAAAACAAAGGTATTTTCTTTTACATGATACAGTTGTCTTACTGAGATCACTGAGGGGAAAAGTGAATGTTTATTCAGCTGTTATAAAATCTCATTTCAAAATATTTTACTGTTCAACTTATGTACAAATTGCTATAAGAAGGAAGCAATTTTCTGTAATGTTAAAGGAACAGAGAAATGTGGGAATATAGATTGTAAATTATGTGGCAATAGCTCCAGTTCTGAAATGTTTTGTTCTGAGATAATTATAACCTTTCCTATAAAGCAAAATTATGAAGATTCTATTTCGGAAGATGATCAAAACATTGAAGGTTTTTAAATTAAATTAGAAATTTTAGTTCCTTGTTCAGTTTTTAATTCTTAAGATGCAATCATATGTTCAAAATAGTCTCCTTCAGAAGAAAAAAAAATGGAAAATGTGAAAATAAGCTTTTTTTTTGTTGTTGTATTTCATTACTTTGTTTCAGTTTTATTGGAACAGAGAAGGGTTTATAATTTAAGATTAAATAATTCAACTTTTGAATTTAAAACTGCTACCTTTTTTTTAGCATGAGTTCTATGCTATGTGCTCATCAGCACTTTCTTTTGGTCCCTCATCTGGAAATACACTAGAAAATGGACACAGGAGAAGACTCAGGCTACAATTAGAACCGACATTCTGCTGTTTTTCTGCACTCCTGGGAAAATTAATAAAGGTGCTGAAAAGCAGTTTAGTTCTGCATAAATCCTAAAATGACATTGTTTTCAAAGCAGCTTATTGTCTATGCATAGCAAATCATTCATAGGATCAGAAAATCTTTTTAAAAGTGCCAAAGATGCTACTACTTTGCTGTCAGCAGAAAAAAAATGATGTAGACAGAAAGTTCTTCAATGTGGCCATTTCCCAGTACTTGGAGAAATAGAATCATGGAATCATAGGATCAACCAGGTTGGAAGAGACCTCCAAGATCATGCAGTCCAACCTAGCACCCAGCCCTATCCAGTCAACCAGACCATGGCACTAAGTGCCTCATCCAGGCTTTTCTTGAACACCTCCGGGGACACTGACTCCACCACCTCCCTGGGCAGCCCATTCCAATGCCAATCACTCTCTCTGGCAAGAACTTCCTCCTAACATCCAGACTATACTTCCCCCAGCACGACTTGAGACTGTGTCCCCTTGTTCTGTTGCTGGTTGTCTGGGAGAAGAGACCAACCCCCACCTGGCTACAACTTCCCTTCAGGTAGTTGTAGACAGCAATGAGGTCCCCCCGAGCCTCCTCTTCTCCAGGCTAAATAGGTGGCAGTTATCAATTCAATCCATAATTTGATCATAATTTGACTAAATTACTTAGGACATGACAGATCAGTCCTTCTGAAAATATATTGCAGACTACTTTATGTAATGACCCTTCGCTCTATGACCCTTATGATCAGTGACAAAGTGTTTATCTCTTTGTAAGAAAGTCAATAGCTCAGTGCGATCTATGCAGGAGTTAATAAACATCTTTGTGGGGTGTGGCACCTTAAATCACTGTGATTTAGCAGCAGTTTGCACTCCACCAAGTAGAGGAAGTATGTAACATGAGATTTACATCATACGCAGATATAGAAAGATACCGAGATGATGATTCTATGAGTCTATGATGAGTATTTGCAAATTTCATGAAAACATGTATCAAAACTGCTGAGACACACTTTCATTTTTGTAGTCACAGCAAAACAATCAGAAGTGTACTCAAATTTAAAGCTCATTTTGAAAGGGAAATTCTTAAATATAGCCTAACAGTGCAATGTGCATCCTGTGCGCAGTCCTGTTAGTATTGCATTGCCATAGCTTTGCGAACAGAGTTGAGGTACAGCAATGTGCCTTTGTGGCCAAGAGAGCTAGTAGCATTCTGGCATGCATCAAGAAATGTGTGTCCAGCAGTTCTAGGGAGGTTCTTCTCTCCCTCTACTCTGCCCAAGTGATACCACACCTGGACTGCTGTGTCTGGTTTTGAAGTCCCCACTTTGAGAGAGACAGGGATCTGCTGGAAAGAGTCCAACAGAGAGCCACAAGGATGACTGAGGGGACTTGAGCATCTCCCCTATGGAGAGAGATTGGAAGACCTGGGGCTGATTAGTCTACAGAAGAGAAGACTTAGAGGAAATCTCACCAATGTGTATAAATATCTGAGGGGTGGGTGTCAAGTGGGGCCAATCTCTTTTCAGTTGTCCACAGCAATAAGACAAGAAACAATGGCTACAAACTAGAACATAGAAGATTTCACCTCAGCATGAGGAGAAACTTCTTTACAGTGAGGGTGATAGAGCACTGGAACAGTGAGTGCCTACAGACGTTGTGGAGTCACCTTCTCTGGAAACTTTCAAAACCTGCCTGGATGAATTCCTGTGCAAACTACCCTAGAGGATCCTGCTTTGGCGGGGAGGTTGGACTTGATGATCTCTGGAGGTCCTTTCCAGCCTCTGGTGTTCTGTGATTCTGTGAGACAGGCATGAATCCTGGTTTTGCAGGTTTTTGGTTTTGATTTTTAATTTCTATGTTGTTCCAGAAGATTAATTGTTGTTTTGGAAGTATAGAAGCATTATATCTTGGCCATAAATACCAGTATAATTTGAACAATTACCTACAGCTGTTCCAATCACTTAAGGATGTTGAGTAAATGTCATTTCTCTGTGGGAAATCTCAACATTTCAGAATTTGTAGATACTTTAATGCAGAATGCAAAAAAAAAATGAAAGTTTTGACTCAGCTATGAAATAGAAGTTAAAAATCAGTTTAAATGTCGATGTAAAATGGTGTATTATGTGAATGGTGATATTATGTAAAAGGGAAGCACAAAAAACTCTTATGAAAAGACTTCCATTATCATCATCATTCATGGAAAAAAAAGAAACTTTATGTCAAAAACAATATTTTTTTTGCCAGTTTTGTCCAGCATATCAAGAATGACCAGCTGATCTTTGAAATCTCTTAATCTTAAACAAAATCTTGCCACTATGCCACAAGTTGCAGACCCATAATAACATAAAAGGTGCTGTAGGTGAAACACTTGTGGACTGAACCCATTGAGCAGTTTAGAAAAAATATTTAAGCTGAGGAACCTGCTAATCATTTAATTAGTAGGCTGAAGATGAGCCAGCAGTGTGCCCAGGTGGCCAAGAAAGCCAATGGCATCCTGGCCTGTATCAGCAACAGTGTGGCCAGTAGGACGAGGGAGGTTATTCTGCCCCTGTACTCAACACTGGTCAGGCCACACCTTGAGTACTGTGTCCAGTTCTGGGCTCCTCAATTCAAGAGAGATGTTGAGGTGCTGGAATGTGTCCAGAGAAGGATAAAAAGGCTGCTGAGGGGCCTGGAACACAAACCCTGTGAGGAGAGGCTGAGGGAGCTGGGGNTTCTAATTTGCACCAAAGGGTCATATTTTACAGCAGCAATGATAAAAATTATTTTTACTAAATCATACATTTCAGTAGCTGTTTAGTAGGAAGGTATATTGATTTACCAGTGCTGGCATTGTTTTAGCCACTAGCAACAAGATGATAATATTGAAAGTTAATTTGAGATTCTAACTCTATTATTGGCTACTCTAATTACTTGCCTTAGTGAGCAAAGCAGCCTGAGGAAAATAAACTGGCATAGCACCATGTCAAGAGACCAAAATGATAGAAGCTCCAGGCTAAGTGATTGGAGGTGTTGCCACTTGCAGAAAGACTTTTTATTTTAGGTCTTTTGTTTAAACTGTGTTTTCTCTTCCAAAGATTTTTTTTTATATCAAAGAACTGTTTGATTTCATGACATCATTTTCAATAATTTCCTAAGAATTAAGCTTTTTTTTTATCCTCTCGGCCTCCCTTCTCACCCAGTGATTCAGATTTGAAGAGGTAATAAGAAAAAAGGAGAATTCCCTTTGAAAATATCATTTGAAATGCTTTAATAACTCCTGTGCCTCAGAGTGAATATTGAGTTGTGCTGCTGATAGGCAGGGGGAAGGGTTGCACCAATTAAATGGAACCCATTGTTATTCTGCAGCGTCTCATTTTTATGCAGTGATCTTCTAAAGAAATAGGCAAAGAGAGTCTGTTTAGTACTAATGATGGTTTCTGAGGAAGTAGAAGGATGCCCTTTTACATACTGTGTCACTGTAACATAAAAGATCATGCAGAGCATTCAATTTTGTGCTAGTTTGAAGCACAAATACATATTGTAATTGATGGAACCAGCATATATCTGTGGTTTTATTTTGACATGTAGAATGATATAAGGTAAAATGTTAATGTATCTGCAGCTTAATTCACTATTTTCTCCTAAACCCATACACCTAATATACACACCAAATGAAAAGTAGCCTTTACATGCTCCTTTTCTTCCTATACCTTGCTTAAACTAGAGAAAGGGATTTAATTAAAGCCCATGCTTACTTCAATAAGGGCAGCCTTGTCAGTTTAATTGATTCTTGGTCAAACTAATATTGATTGGATAAAAGCAAATCCATTTATTTCTCAACAATTAAAACATTTAAATAGGCTCTGTCTCTTTTTTGATGAAAGGATATGAAACCACTGGCAGCTGTCCCTCTGGCTGATCATTAGCAAATGAGTTAATGTACATTTATATTAGTACCCATCTTGTTTTAATATCTTATTCTACTACATTAAAGACTCTAATGTCCATCTATTAAAACCTAGAAAGTCATATAAAAAGTACTACATTCTGGTGTTTCAAATAGATGGTTTTGTTTCTGGATCTGAGACTGTACTGAGTGCTTTTAGGTCTCATGGTGGATATCAACATCTGTTAAAGGCACTGAAACCTTCAGAATTACTGCTTACATAAATACTTTAACAATTATTTAAATATAATTTTTCATAGATCAGATCTAATTTACTTGGGGATAACTGCCTTACCAGCTTTTAAGGCCAGAAGTCTTTTATCCAAAGCCTTTCATACAATGCATCCCATGGAAATTTCTGCCTTTAGCTTTTCTGTTTGAGCTCTTGCATGTCTTTCTCAGAGTTCTAAAAATATTTAGACTTTTAATATTTCTGCAAATTCACTTTCCCTAGCAGAATAAAGTGAAAAGTAAACACATTGTTGCACCTATAGTCCATGTAAGTCCGTATGCTGTCTCCAACAGCAGCCAATAAATGTTTGTGAGTGCCATGTAAGAAACTGCACGTGTAGAGTGATACTTTCCACCACGACGTTTTCTCAGTGCTCTCTGATGAGCTCCTCCAGGAGCTGCAGAGTACAAACTACCTCTCTACAATCATCTTCACTGGCTGCAAGTGAATCTGTGCTCCAGTGCCTGGAGCACCTCCTCCCACTCCTTCTTCAATAACCTTGGTGTCTTCAGGCTGTTTCTTTCCCATTTTCTCAGTCGTCTTTCTCACAGCTGCTGTGCAGTTTCTTACACTTTCAGAAATATAATCACAGAGTCACTACCAGCATTTTTGATGTCTCAGCTTTGGCTAGTGATGAGTCATTGGAGCTGTCTGGAGGCATTTGTGTCCAATTCAGGGGCGTTTCCTAGTGTCTTGTCTCAGAGGCCATCCCCCTACCAAAACATTGCCATGCAAACTAATCACAGAC
Source organism: Tricholaema leucomelas (assembly GCA_013400475.1). Classification (NCBI taxonomy): domain Eukaryota; kingdom Metazoa; phylum Chordata; class Aves; order Piciformes; family Lybiidae; genus Tricholaema lacrymosa; species Tricholaema leucomelas. The sequence continues at coordinate 192,428 of WAAF01020571.1, forward strand.
AAATAACATCTGCAATTCTCTAAAATCAACATGTGCTTGCAAAAAAAGGTTCAAGATGGTGGCATGGGGAGTGGGATAGTACTGAAGTACATGTAGTTCTGGTGCACATAAGGGCTTAAAAAGAACAAATCTGAGAGAAAGGGTACAAGGAGATCTGTGAAGTTTGAATCTTGTTGGCAGTAGCATCAAACCTGAGACTGGAAGTTCTGCCAGACTATAGTTCTCTTTCTGCGATCAGTTATATATCCTTTCATTTACTTCTATGGCACACCATAGCTGTGTGTATTGAAATTTCTAGACATGAGGATTATGTTGGCAATCCTGTAGAAACCCATTCTACCATTTTACTTAGTCTGTTTTATTATTCTGGTTTTTTTTTTGTTTCATGTCATATTATTTTAGGATGATGAGAAACAACTAAAGTAGTTAATCTTATTTTCAGTCATCTATCTGATGGATAACATAATCACAGGGTTTATGTCAAATAATACTACAAGCTATGGGAGAAATCATGGGCTTATATTCTAAGAATTAACATTTTAAGGTTATAGAAACTAAATATAAAAATTGTTATCTCTGCTTTTGTTCATGCTGTAAAATTCCTTTTTAGTCCCTGTATTGGAAAGAGCTACACCATTTCAAATATTCCACAAATCTTGCACTGCAGTAAGACATTTGGGATCCTTCTCAGCAGAAGAGATGAGATTGCCAAAAGCTTCTGTAGGATGGACTTCTGTTTTTCATTGTCCTATTGAGGAAGGAGAGACAAGGCACAGGAAGGTTTTTGGTGAAACTATTTCTTCTTAGGATAATTTTATGAATCTCTCCTACGTACTAATGAGTTTTCTGTATTTTAGCTTGCATTTATGTAAATGAATGGAAGTTCAACAGGCCAAATAAATACCACATAGTAACCTTTCCTAAATATTTCTGGAGTCACTTAATTGAATCTTTGCTTTCTTTTATTTTTCTCTGTATTATCAGCCTGTAGCTGTGGGGTTTTTAATGCAGATATGCACAGGTCCAGTAGAGAGCTATAAAAAGGCACTGATTTCTGATATGTAAGAAGTACAGAATGTGATAATAAGCATGATGGAAGACAGCTTCAGGAATTTTCACTACAGCTGTATCTGTTAGTACTTCCTCTTGTGCCCAGCAGTATCTCTCTGGGTTTTTTTTCTCTCCCAGGTGTGGGTTGGGACAGCAAAAGTCCAGTCAGGAGGTTGCATTACCACATATATTGCCTTAAAACTTGCATTTAACAAAGAGTTTAATAAAGACAGAAATTGTCTAAAATGCTCATTGAATTTTTTTTCCCCAAAGCATTCAACAGGGAAAAAAAATCCACAATAAAAAGCAGTAATTATCTGTGAATTAGATCTCACCTTGTTGCTTTACCTGCAAATCCTACCTGGGATTGAAACCTGTAAAACCATCCTACTCCATCCCAGAACTCTTGCTGTAATTAGAAGTATGGCTTTACTTCAGGCAAGCTCCTTCAAATATAGCCAGCCTTTCTCAGCCTTTAACCATTTGAAGGGCCTTTTCATTTTTTTAATGTTTTTTTTTCTCTCTCTCTCTCTTTACCATCTGTTAGCTTAATCTTACCAGAACTTCTAGCCCAAATACACACCAAATGACCTACCAAAACAATCCTTTCGCCATCGAAAAGTAGCTTCTTTCTCCTCTCCCCACCTTTGGCCCAGCAGTGATGTCTCTGCAAAAGAAGCTTGCTTATCTCCTATGTCACCATGCAGACTGGATAATTTTCATAAGGAAATACAGGCAGGATCATGTTGACAGTGTTATCAGTAGAGTAGCAGAATCCTGCAGTTGTCATGAATAGGATGTTTTGGGTACAATGAAGACTGGTCCAAATAGCTGGACAATTAATAGCACACTATCATTGTATAGCAGATTTAGACTATATATTAGGAAGAAATGTTTTACAGTAAGGGTGGTGAGACACTGGAACAGGTTGCCCATGGAGATAGTGGATGCCCTCTCCCTGTAAGTGTTCAAGGACAGGTTGGATGAGGCCTTGAGCAATCTGGTCCAGTGAAAGGTGTCCCTGACAATGCCAGGATCATTGGAACTAAATGCTCTTTAAGTTGCCTTCAAAACCAAGGCATTCTATAAATCTATGATATTTAAATAATGGGAGAGCAATTTTCTATTTATTTTTCTTTTCCTTTCCGTATCAGTGCTCTCTTGAGTTAATTTCCTATATCCCTTTCAGTGTGAGTGCACTAGTGTGTATGTCTGTCTCTCGGGAGCATCTGTCCACCCATCTGCATGTGTCTGCAACTGATAACACTTTCTGGAAACTCTGGGCACACAGCAGCATGTCATGATGTGAGAGGAGGTGTCAGGCTGCATTTCCTCATTTTTTGTTAGTGTCAAATTAAAGACAAGGATAAAAGGTTACAGCATGTTCTTTCCTTTCTTACCTTTTAAAACTGTATTAACCTTCTTATGGAGGAAATAAAAGCTTAACTGTACCATTACAGCATGACCTACCCTTTTAAAATTAGACCTGCTGACAGGTCCTGAAAAATATCTAGAAGTGCTCTAGCTGCTCCATTTGGGTGATACAGCATGTGTGTGGTTATAGACACCTTCCTCAAAGGAAGGACTAGTTGAAGATGTAATTTATCCCTGTTCTTTATTCCTTTTTTCCCCTCTCTTTCTTTTTCTGTATTTCTTTTTGCTGTTGATATTAATTGGACTTCAGATGTGCCTAGATTCAGGCCTAGGACTTGGTTAATGATGGAGATACCTAAACTGTGACCAACTGTGCATTGCATGTTTACAGAGAGAGTGATTGGCATTGGAATGGGCTGCCCAGGGAGGTGGTGGAGTCACCGTCCCTGGGGGTGTTCAGGAAAAGCCTGGATGAGGCACTTAGTGCCATGGTCTAGTTGAGTGGATAGGGCTGGGTGCTAGATTGGACTGGATGATCTTGGAGGTCTCTTCCAGCCTGGTTGATTCTATTACCCTGCGTTACAGGTAGTGAATATATATGGTATGACTGCCAGTATAGATGTGTCTGCTGTCATTTAACACAGTCAGGCTACCCAGATATCCATGTTATGAATTTTGCAAAATTAACAAACCTTATTATTTTTTTATGCCCAGGCAAAGATTATTAATAACTATGAAAATTGTTTATTAACATTAAATCTCACCAGAAAACTTATTTACAATGATTAAAACACACGCTCTGGATATTTATACACACAGGGAACAAGCAGCCTAGAACACTTAAGAAAGAACTAGCAAATACAAACATTAAAGTTAGAACTGGTAAGAGGTTCTTAGTTTCAGTTATACTGCTTGCTCACCAGGGCACTCAAGAGTCTCCTTTCTGCTGCTAAGGCAGAAGGCACAGTAGAATCTAGTTACAGAATTTCTTATAAAGAGCCTTTGAATATTTACTCATGAAACAGTACCAGACAGTACCCAAACACTTGAAGAGAGTTCTGATGGTGTCTTGAAAGTCATTGCAGGCAAAAGCAGTGCAGGTATGTGGCAAAAGCCCATTTATCGATTGAATGTAATGTCCCCTTTGCCCACAGAGATTCGCCAATCAGAATGACACTTTGCCAAACCTGACCGTATTAGGTGAAGTCAAGAGCTTGCTTTCCCTTATTCAGGAAGAACAAGTTTGGGCAAGGCTTGGACCTTCAAAGTGGGTGTCTCCAAGCCTTTTGTCTTCTCTCTGCTCTCTGCTTCCCCCGCCAGCAGAGGGAAGGGGAGCATGGGATCATGACTGAACAAGCCAGGACATGTATCTTCAATGACAATCCACTAAAGACTTCTATGGGTCTGGCAGATCTAATGCAGGTAACTGCACCCAAATGTCTACTGGAAGATGTGTCTCTAAAAGCCAGGTGGAATTCACTAGAGAGTGTCCAGTGAAACTAGATGCCTGAGGGTGAGCAGCAGAAACATGTTTAGCTTATGCTGACCAGTGCTTACACATTTTCAGAGTAACTAAATCGCTTGCAAACCTATGGTGGCTGGTATTAGGGAATCCAGACATCTAACACACGATTCTGATATCAGAGATCCAGAAAGGAACGTGTGTCAGCACAGTAGAGAAGTTTCAGGCATTGTAGGACATCTCAAATATCTCTAGATTCTTCTGATTACTGCATTGAGGTTGAAAGGATCTAGGGCAGGAACACTGCATGTGGGTGCTGTTTCACAGATGTGCACATACCTGACTAGTGACAGTACAGTGCTTTTTCTGCAGACACACAAATAAACTCAATGCTGCTCTGTAGATGAATGGAAAAAATATGCATCTTCATGGAATCGTGTAGTGGCAAACTCTGCTCCTACAAATGACCAAGGTCCATAGAACAACCAGGGCAAATTCTGGTCTTAAGTTCCTTGGCAAAATTCAATAATGCAAACTCAGTGTTTTACTGAGTGATTTGTGTGCGGCTATTCATAACAGATAAATCAAACAGGACTTTGACCTCACATTGAAATGTAAATCAAAGCAATAAGAGTTGAAATTTGAAAACAAATTACAGTATAAGCAAATGAGTCTTTATAGTAGAGAACAGATTTGGAAGATATGGCCTGAGAAATGGTACAATCATTATTGGTATGTCCTGCTGCAGACCTTCATAGTTCAGTGAACGATCATTTTGTAAATCCTAGTGGTCCCAAGAATCTAGACACATATCCAGACTTTTCTTTATGAAATAGAGTATTTTTGAACATTCTCATATAATAGCTACTCTTAAACACCCATTTCCATAAAGCCTACCACAGCCACCAGTTCTCCCTCTCACTCCTGATTACCCATTTTACATTTTCCCAGGTTTCTGGCACCCTGTCTCATAGTGATTAGGGTAGTTGCAGCTGGCACTAGGCATTTCTGCCATGAGCATCCCTAATTCCTTCCATCATTGAGCATCTGCTCAGTGGTATCCTGAATCTCAATGTCTTAATCTCTAGCTCCCTTTATCCTTGGGGTAAACATATCCTGCAACATTTCTTTGTCTGTTCTGTTCTTATCACAAAAGTGAATCCTTCTGTTCTGTTCTTATCACAAAAGTGAATCCTTTAAGTAACTATGATTTGATCTGACATACTGTCAAACCCAACTGTTGTTCTGTATAGCAAGTAGCAGTGCATTTTTTATTCAAGTGTGTTAATTCACTGTGGTGGTCTATATTATTTCTGTATCAAAGACAGTTTGATAATGTCATTATAAATTGTGTGTAGCTAATGAGTTGCATTCAGGGAAATTGCTGTATGAAAATGATCCTTTTTAACGTAAAAAACTTGTTTTCTATCTGCAATTTTTAAAGAGAAATAGGTCATTAATGCTTTGGCTGGCCTCTACTCTGTGTTCTAATTTAGTAGCTATCACTCTTTCTTATCTAATATGAAAATATGCCAGTCCAGTGAACTGATGAGAGTTACATCATTTAAATTTTTACTAAAAATTACTTTTCCCCTTAAAACTTGTAATGAGAAATACAGTACACAGTAAAAGAGAAAACAAATAACCTTTGGCAGAACTGTGTTTCTTTCACAAAGCTGAGATGAGAATTGTCATTGAGCTTTGCTAGAACAAGAAATGTGGCTCATTAAAACGAAACTCTGGTAGTTTCACAGCTACACCTTGATGATAATGACTGAGAAGACTGCAAGCACTTTTGACTTTGGGGACTGCATTTAGATGATTACAATGATGTGCACAGTTTGAAATCCTAGACAGACCAGAATAAAACACTGATAAAAAAGAAGGAGCCATAAACAAAGAAAATTTGAACACCAGATTTTGTTATCTAAAGACATTTCCTATAGAAAACATCAAGACCAATACAATCTATGCTGGCACAAATGAAAATCATAGGTCCAAATTGACCTGTGCTTGTAGAATAGAATTTCTTACAAGGCAAATTTGTTTTATTCTTAAACAGGGTTTGATTTCTGACAACATTCTTCTTGAAACTGTGCAAATGCAGTCTCTCACGAAACTTGGCTATGATGTCTTGGGAATAAAAACCTGACTCCTGGGTGAGGTTTTTGATTTTAAAAGTTGAATACATCTATAAAAGGAAAATTCCTTGAGCCTATAATTGTATTTTGGAACAAAACAGAAGGAAAGAAATCTTAGCCTATACTCTTCCTTTCAAAATCCAATTATCCACATTTAAACTGGATGAGGTATTTGGCCTTTCAAAGTCCATTTCTGTTGTCATAGTTGATTTTGTGTAAGGAAGGTATTGGACAGTTTTGAAGTAACTGAGACCCTTGATTTCCATATGAAATTTGCTCACTTTCCTTCAAAAAATTAGCAGCTGCAGAACAGCATAGATTTGTACAACCAAGTGACATGCTTAGAAAACACTTCATCACAGATAAAGGCCAGATTATATATGCTGGTCCTTTTAGCACTAATGGAGTTGCAAAAGTAGCATAATATCAGGAATTTGAACTGGATGATCTTGGAGGTCTCTTCCAACCTGCTTAATTCCATGAGTAGGGAATGCTGGAGATGTGGGAAAAATAAGTCTGCCTTTAGAAACAGACATTATCAAGTGAGGCACAGATGGAAACCATATTTTTTTTTCCTCATAATTTATCTCTGAAATGTGCATAATTGTCAAATTATGTATTATGGAGGCATGAGCATCAAGCAAGATTATTTTTCTTACGAGGTTTAGAGTTTCTTTTTTTCTCCTCCACTTTTCACAGTCTCACAGTATCACCAAGGTTGGAAGAGACCTCACAGATCATCAAGTCCAACCTGTTACCACAGAGCTCAAGGCTAGACCATGGCACCAAGTGCCATGTCCAATCCTGCCTTGAACAGCTCCAGGGACAGCGACTCCACCACCTCCCTGGGCAGCCCATTCCAGTGTCCAATGACTCTCTCAGTGAAGAACTTTCTGATCATTTATACTGTGGACAGTGGCCCTTAGCAAACTGCCAGACCCCCACCCTGTCACTTTCTCGTTCCCCCTCCTCAATGGGAAAGGGGAGAGAAAATAACATGGGAAAAATTGTGAGTCAAGATAAAGACAGGGAAATCTTTTGTCAGTTGCCAGCATGGGAAAGATAGGCCAGACTTGGTGAAAATACAAAAACAAAACAAGAAAAAAACAAGAAGGGAAGTAACTTTGAAACAGTGCATTTATCACCACAATTGTTGATGGATGGACTTTAAGAAGGATTTTTTTTTCTGATTTCTTAAGAGGTGGATGATCTTGTCCTATTGTCTGTAATTTTCTTTATGAAAGAATTGTGAGATTAAGTTTTACAAATATTCTTTTTAACTTTTGCCACTTCTGTGGCCACTTACATGGTCATCTGGACATCATCACCATAGAAGACAAGAAAAGGTTGTATTAAATATATAGGGAATTTTATTTCTTCCTAGCCAATATGTCACAGAACAGACAATGTTACTTACCCAGGAGTCTTATTTTGACAAGATTGCTGTCAGAAGTACTGTCTCATGAGGCTGGTGGTAGAACTGAATGACAGAAATATAACAGTACCATATCCTCACATTTCTCTGACCTGATTCACTTCTTTTCCAAGGATGCTGCCAGGTTCACTAGCAACCATGTGGTATGGCAAACTAAGAATATTACAAATTGAAGCAGTTATGTGAGATACTGTTAATGTAGAAGCTGCCTTTCCCTGTTCATAGAATCATAGAATCGTAAAATCACAGAATCACAGAACGGTTTAGGTTGGAAGGGACCTCAAGGATCATCCAGCTCCAACCCCCTGCCATAGGCAGGGACACCTCCCACTAGAGCAGGCTGCTCAAAGCCTCATCCAGCCTGGCCTTAAACGCTTCCAGGGAGGAAGCATCCACAACCTCCCTGGGCAACCTGTGCCAGTGTCTTACCACCCTCACTGTAAAGAACCTCCTCCTAACATCCAGTCTAAATCTCCCCTCCTCTAGCTTAAACCCATTCCCCCTCGTCCTGACATTACCAGACCTTGTCAATAGTCCCTCCCCATCCTTCCTGTAGGCTCCCTTCAGATACTGGATACTTTTCATCTGAAACATGATGTAGCATTGTCCAGAATCAAAAAGTACATGAAACTTACCTTTCATTTTATTCATCACTTAATCTCTAACTATTTCTTAATGATTTTTTTAGTCTGTTTTGCATTTCTCTATTGTAGCAAAATATATGGTATATCCTATAAAAAAATCAGCCTCCTATTGGTCATAGCTATCACTGTAGCAACAGCAATTAATTGCTAAAATATTAACCAAGGAGGCCAAAAAACAGAAATAAAACATTTGGGTTTGCTTTTAATCTTTTTGATAAACATGTCCACTCAAAAATGAAGGTACTTACAAAGGTGTCACTGTACTTAAAAGCACTGTACTTTTGCATGGGTCAATATGCAAAGTCATGAACTTTTTGGTAGGTGGCCAGTATCTCACCCACAGTCTGATTTTTTTCTGTCTAATTTTCATGTATTCATAAGATACCCAATGGGGACTAAAAGGACATGGGAGGATCCTTAAGACTCAGACCTAAGTAATCTGAATTGGGGGAAAAAAAAAAAGCAAGGTAGTGTATTTACAACAAATCAATTTCTGTGATCAGTGCCAAAGAGTTGTATCTTACTGTGATGGCTTGGGTGTTCCTTGCCCCCACCCCCCCCACACTTTAGAAATCACCCAGACTAGACTCAGCCAGCTCTGGACATTTGAATGAAGCTTATATTTACAGCTGGCACAATTTACAAGCAGGTGTTTACAGTGTATACAGTTATAGACAGAAATATACAAGGTAAAAAGGTAATATAGAAACACAACTCCCTTCCCAGAAACCTGAGTCCCCAGGAGGGGCTCTCAACCACCCCTTCACCTTCCCCCCTACCCCTCTCAACCTTACCCCAGTCCCAAGGAAGAATGGAGGTTCGGCCAGGGGGTTAGGAAGCAAAGTGGATTAGTCCAAAATGGAGAGTGAGGTCAGAGAGTAAGATGCAGCTCAGCCAGTTCTTCAGTCCCAAGTGAGACTCTCTTATCTATGTTTTGATTCTTACTCTTATACATCTCAGCAAGCCTATGAGTGAAGTAGACATCACCATTGTTTTCCTTTCACAGCCTGTAATCTAGTTCTTCTCACCAAAACATGCTAGCTAGCTTCAAACTAGCACACTTCCACACACATTCATACTGTTCAATTCATGAGTGCTGATAACTGAATGGTGTTCACAGTATGGCCTGCCTAGAGAACAAGCCCTGAGAGTTTCACAAGGATATGTAGTGAGGCACCTTGTGTTTTTCTGTTTTCCCCAGGCCTTCAAAAATTGCTAGGTTCTTTATATCTGCTGCAGATTAATAACGGACTCAATGTTCTGTGTTTAAAAAGGGCAATTATATAAAGAGAATTTTTTGCATGTGAAGTGGTGAAGGTCAGCTTTATAGTGCTCACTAATTTGTTAATTAAATCACAAGGTACGTGTTTAGAATATCTGATCTCTACAACAGAATAACTAAATACATAGAATCATAGAATCAGCCAGGTTGGAAGAGACCTCCAAGATCATCCAGGCCAACCTAGCACCCAGCCCTATCCAATCAACTAGACCATGGCACTAAGTGCCTCATCCAGGCTTTTCTTGAACACCCCCAGGGATGGTGACTCCACCACCTCCCTGGGCAGCCCATTCCAATGCCAATCACTCTCTCTGGCAAGAACTTCCTCCTAACATCCAGCCTGTAATTCCCCCAGCACAACTTGAGACTGTGTCCCCTTGCTGAGTTGTTGGTTGCCAGGGAGAAGAGACCAACTCCCACCTGGCTACAACCTCCCCTCAGGTAGTTGTAGACAGCAATGAGGTCTGCCCTGAGCCTCCTCTTCTCCAGGCTAAACAACCCCAGCTCCCTCAGCCTCTCCTCATAGGGTCTGTGTTCCAGGCCCCTCACCAGCTTTGTTGCCCTTCTCTGGACACATTCCAGCACCTCAACATCACTCTTGAATTGAGGAGCCCAGAACTGGACACAGTACTATGGCAAATCACTCTCTCTGTGAGGAACATATAGGTCATACAGATAGGAAACTGGATAAAGATAAGTGTATTTCAGGCTGGATAATATTTTTTTTTCTTAAAAAGAATTAAAATTTCTATCTGTAATTACAACAGTATGAGGTTAGTAAAACATTACCAAGTGTCCCTGGATGGATTCAGCAGTTTGAATTTGCGTAATTTTGTTTTACAGTCTGTTGTGTAGGCCAGCTAGAAAGCCTTTTAAATCATACACAGAGTTTTTAATTAATTGGGAAGAAAAAAAAGTGTGCTGGGCTGCATCAAGAGCAGTGTGGCCAGCAGGGCAAGGGAGGGGATTCTCCCCCTTTACTCTGCTCTCCTCAGACCCCACCTGGAGTACTGTGTGCAGTTCTGGAGCCCCCAACACAAGAAGGACATGGAACCGCTGGAGCGAGTCCATGTGTATGGAAGATGATCAGAGGGCTGCAGCAGCTCTGCTATGAGGACAGGCTGAGAGAGTTAGGGCTCTTCAGCCTGGAGAAGAGAAGGCTTCGAGGAGACCTTATAGTGGCTTTCCAGTATCTGAAGGGAGCCTACAGGAAGGCTGGGGAGGGATTATTGACAAGGTCTGGTAATGTCAGGATGAGGGGTAATGGGTTTAAACTGGAGGAGGGGAGATTTAGACTGGATGTTAGGAGGAAGTTCTTTACAGTGAGGGTGGTGAGACACTGGAACGGGTTGCCCAGGGAGGTTGTGGATGCTTCCTCCCTGGAGGCGTTTAAAGCCAGGCTGGATGAGGCCTTGAGCAACCTGCTCTAGTGGGAGGTGTCCCTGCCTATGGCAGGGGGTTGGAGCTGGATGATCCTTGAGGTCCCTTCCAACCTAAACCATTCTATGATTCTATGATTCAAATAAATAAGGCACTGAAGAATTTTAGAGATACTCAAGGTAACACCTAATTTCATTTTATTTTCAGCTGAAATTTAGGAACAAGTTGCTATTTAGAAATAAGAGTGAGTAAAAATCTGAAAAAAACAAACAATAGAATATTACTGGGAAGATATTTATGCATTATTTTTGCATATATTTATGTTGCAGAAACTAAATATGGTGATAATTTCCTTCCTAGAGGAACAAAAGAAACGTAGTCATCTCCATCATAGCTATGAACATCCACATTGGTGTCTGAAATACATAGAATATAAATGAAGGACATTGTGATGACAGGTCATTGTCCCCTACTGCTAAATTACTGGCAAAAAAAGGAATCTGAAAACGTATCTCAGGTCTAAAGAATTATTTTGTTTCCCTTATTCTTTCCCCTATGTCTTTACTCCCCATACTCCATAGAAGAAAAGGGTTCTAGGAAGCTTCTGTAAGCATAGAAAATTCTTGATTGTTTAGTTTTTGCCTGCAGCAAGGAGTCAATCTCAATATAAGGCATAGCCCAGTACAAGCTGTCAGTGTATATTATTCTGTTTCAGCTGGGCAAAATTATCCAGAGATTTTCCTTGTCAAAGAATTAATAAGGAGAATCCTTCAACTCAAGAAGTTGAAGTGGATTTTTTAATAAACCATAAATGATGATGGTCCACATGCTCTCCTTAAGAGCAGGATCTAAGAGCAGGTCAAGAAGAAGTTGAGTAGACATGGAGAAAAGCATTCATTACCATACCAGGGAGGTCTGATAGCAGCCAGCATGCCTGAATAGTTGATATAATTTTTCAATTTCTTTTTAATGAAATAGGGACTCTGAAACAGCAAGCAATGATCTGTAGCATCTCTTAAGGATAATATTTTTTCCTTCATTCAAAGAATCACTATATGTGTTATTTCTCTTGTTGTTGTGTCTTCAGAAGAAAGACACCAAAGAGAGTCCCTTAAACTTCTGCAAGGAGGATTCGCTCATAGTTACTTTTGTGTCCTTGTCTTCTTTTCATATCTGTTCCTTGAACTTCTGCAAGGAGTATTCACTCATAGTTACTTTTGTGTCCTTTTCTTCTTTTCATATATGTATTATTCACTATTCTTCATGGTTCATGGTACTTAACCAGTTTCTATTTCTTTTCTTGATACAAGTATATGAGTCATAGAATCCGCTCCACAGGCCCTTTCTGCTTGATTTTAAATATACTTTAAGAATCAGTTTCTATTTTGCAGTAATTTTCTAGGCATTATCCCTCAGATTTTTTTTCCTCGAATTATTGAACTGAAAATGATAATATCCTGATATATTTGTTGTATTTCTTACATTTATTTCTTTCCTGTAGGGACATTTCAAGTGCCTTTTTTTTTTTTTGATGAAGTTTATTGGGGATTCTACACAATGAAGCACAGGTCCTTTTCCTGTAGTAGCAGCTGTATTTTTGTTACTCTTTTGTCAGTTTCTTTGTTAACATTCAATATTAAGCCTCTATTTGAGGAATATAAACTATCCAGAAGACAAAAATAAGAATTTCCACAGAATGATTCAGAGAAGGTTCAGAGAATGTAAACTTTCTGGAGGTGACTTTCTAAGCTATATTGTGCGTATACCAGTCTTCCCCCATGAATATTCTATTAAGACACGAAAAAGCCAAACCCCAAAAAACAACCCCCAAAAAAACTAACCAAAACAAAAGCAAAATTAAAAAAAAAAAAACCAACCCAAACAACCCACAAACAAAATCAAACCAAAACCACAACCACACAAGTGTAATTACTTAATAAAATCGTGATCGTTGGAAATTGTGCTTTGCTGATTGAATTATCAGATGAAACATGACTTTTGATTTTAAAGTTCAATAGAAAGTGATGCAGACTTCTGAGCTGTGCAGGGCTGAAAAGTCTTGTTTTGAGAAGACAACTTGAAGGCACGGAAGAGATTCCAGGAAAATTATGACTTCCTTTCTTAATCTCAACATTTCAAAAGCTGGTGAATGACTGAAAACAGAAGAGAAACTGTAACAGCTTCATCCAGCGTTCAGTCTGACACTTCCAAATTCTTCACAGATATTTTTATTTGATAACTGATAGTGCTGTAATCCAACTCATTTAGTTTTTAACAGACTTTGGTCTTAGGTGGATTAGGCAAGGTATTGTTAAAGTCACAGCAACTATCAATTTTCTATGACAAGAGATGAAAAAGGATATAAAAGAAGACTGCAACAGTGTAGATCAATTCAAAGAAAATGTTCATTTTAATGGAATCAGCATGGAAGTGTTTTAAACAGAATTTAGACATATTGGTCCTCAACAATGTACTTAATGATATGGTAGACCATTCTTCCATATTCTTATGCTGTCTTTGCATCTGTAGTATTTTATGTCTTGCAGTGATGCAAAAATCCGTGTGACTGATTGCTTTTATCTTTCCTTCCATTCTCGGTAATATTATTTTACTTTACTTCTTGCTTGTGTTTTGTTTATATTCATATCTGTGCTGTTACTGTCCATTGATGTTGTATGCTAATATGAGAAAATGTAAAGCTGGTGTTAGATCTGCTAATATAAAATGAAGGAAATTTTGAAACTTGATGTATCTATTCTAGAGACAGACATGTCAAAATAAGTAGAGATTTGGGACAAGAAGGACTCCTTGCTTTCAGCTGACAACAGACTAGAGCAGACTTAGAAATCTGCATTAGGTAAATACTTGATATTTAAAGTAAGATGAAAGTAAATGAAATGGAAAATATGGACAGAATACATCAGATAAACTCAAAAGTTTCACCTAGCTTTGTGTTTTTGCAGTATCTGTGTCTAAATGGCAATGAGGGCAATGGTACCTGAAAACAGAAAAGGTTCTAGAAGAAATTTTGGAAGTTCAGATTTCACAATGTTCAACTGAATTGACTGGGGACATGCTGAGAAGAGATACTCCCCTACCCAAAAACTGTTTACCCAAAAACTGTACTTGTGATGATCTTATCTTCTACGTGTGATAGGTTGGACTGAATGATATTGGAAGTCTCTTCCAACCTGGTTGATTCTATGATTCTGTGATTCCCCATACACCTAGCAAGCTAATTAAAAAAAATCAGTGCCCATTAGGTAACTGAAACATTAGCTCTGTCTAATATCTACATCCTATTTAACAGCTAAAAATTTTGCCTCAATATAATAGAGTAACTCTCCATATAATATATAGTAAAAGATTTAGGTAGTATGTGAAAGATAGAATATGTAATAATTGCACAATATCTGTGTTTAAAATATCTACTTACTAATTTGTAAATGGAGCACATTTGTGAACTTTCAATTCTGGTGTATGCCAGTCCCACAAAGTGCTGCGGTAACAGAATTATGCATTTAATATTTATATTTTTATGTTAAATTATACCTTTGATGATGTGATTTTGTGAATGATTAGCATGTAATAATGAAACCTAATTGCAATTCAGGGTGAAGTTAAATAAATTGCCAGTTCTTTGGGGTGATTGCAATCTTAAAGAATTGTGCTGAAATAAACAAATTGAACAAAGCACAATCAATGTCATTTTAACATGCACAAAACCTTTGGCCAGGTTTTCCGATGGGTTAAATTCAATAAACATTGTTAAACTCATTGTTGCTCTCCTAATAAATGCAGGCACTTATGGAAAGAACTTTTATGTTTATTCATTTACATGAGTTTGCCAAAAATGCTCAGAAATTACATATTCATGATATTTGGCCTCTAGTCTAAATTTGAACCTTGCCTCAGTCTCTCAGCCATTATCAATCACAGTAATCATTCTATTTCTCGTTAGAACTCAAAAGTTCAGTTTCATGATAAATGGTGATCTTTGGTCATTCATTTTTCTTCTGCATGAAAACAAACCTTGCTGGGTGTCATGGGTTAAGTTTGCTGATGTGTGTTCAATACCATACACAGTACCTTGAGTACTGTGTCCAGTTCTGGGCCCCCCAGTTTAAGAGGGACATTGAGATGTTTGAACGTGTCCAAAGAAGGGCAACGAGGCTGGAGAGAGGCCTCGAGCACAGCCCTATGAAGAGAGGCTGAGGGAGCTGGGATTGTTTAGCCTGGAGAAGAGGAGGCTCAGGGGAGACCTTATTGCTGTCTACAACTACCTGAGGGGTGGTTGTAGCCAGGAGGAGGTTGTTCTCTTCTCTCAGGCAGCCAGCACCAGAACAAGAGGACACAGCCTCAAGCTATGCCAGGGGAAATTTAGGCTTGAGGTGAGGAGAAAGTTCTTCACTGAGTCATTGGCTACTGGAATGGGCTGCCCAGGGAGGTGGTGGAGTCGCTGTCCCTGGAGCTGTTCAAGGCAGGATTGGATGTGGCACTTGGTGCCATGGTCTAGCCTTGAGCTCTGTGGTAAGGATTTGGACTTGATGATCTGTGAGGTCTCTTCCAACCTTGGTGATACTGTGATACAGTGATACTGTGATCATGGCAGGTTCAAAGTTAAGGTGCTGGCTGGAGCAAATTATCATGTGCTTGAAGTTTAGAGTGTAAAAAGAGAGTCTTCCTGCTTCAGTTGTTTCTTTTGGTTTCCATTTTTGGGGTCTTAGGTCTTTCCACTGGGCTGGCTGTGGGCTTGGGTGTGTGTAGGAACCACTATAACTCTGGTTCCTATTGCTGCTTTTCCTGCATTTTTCTGCAAGTTCACTAAGGTAATTGTGTATTATATCATCTCTTTAAATTCCTTATCACAGTATCACCAAGGTTGGAAGAGACCTCACAGATCATCAAGTCCAACCCTTTACCACAGAGCTCAAGGCTAGACCATGGCACCAAGTGCCACATCCAATCCTGCCTTGAACAGCTCCAGGGACGGCGACTCCACCACCTCCCTGGGCAGCCCATTCCAGTAGCCAATGACTCTCTCAGTGAAGAACTTTCTCCTCACCTCGAGCCTAAACTTCCCCCGGCGCAGCCTGAGGCTCTGTCCTCTCGTTCTGGTGCTGGCCACCTGAGAGAAGAGAGCAACCTCCCCCTGGCCACAACCACGCCTCAGGTAGTTGCAGACAGCAATAAGGTCACCCCTGAGCCTCCTCTTCTCCAGGCTAAACAACCCCAGCTCCCTCAGCCTTTCCTCATAGGGCTTGTGCTCGAGGCCTCTCACCAGCCTCGTCGCCCTTCTCTGGACACGCTCAAGCATCTCGATGTCCCTTATCTCAACCCAGAGGCTTTTGTGTATGTGGGGGGAGGAGGGCTTTTTAGAATGGATTGTGTTAAGCCAGGACATTGGATTTTGGCACTTTTTGTTATCAAGCTGAATAAAAATATTAGATATTGCTACCTGGACTTACAGCCAACACCATAATTGATGGTAATCCATGTTGACCCTGTTAGTGTCAGTATCTTAACCTCAAATATATTGACTCTCTAGAATCACTTTCTTTCATGGAAACACAGTGTTATGATGTATGCAAAATCAATATTGATATTAATATTGATATCCAGGTGAAAATTATTAATAACTATGAAAACTATTTATTAACATTAAATCTCACCAGAAAAGAACTTATTTACAAGGTTTGAAGACATGGTTGGGTATTTGCACACAGGGAAGACAGACCATTTAGAACAATTAAGGAAAACCAGAAATTCAAACAATTTAAACAGTAGGAAATCTGGTATCTTGTGCTGCAGATGTGATCAATAAACATGTGGACATCGTACTTGGAGACACGGATTAATGGCCATGGTTGTCTTAGGTTGAAAGTTGGACTTGATGATCTTGGAGGTCTCTTCCAAGTGGAACAATTCTACGATTCTGTGATTGTATGAAAGAGAATCTTCTGGTCAATATACTGCTTGCCCTTTATCATAGCATCATAGTATCATAGTATCATCAGGGTTGGAAGAGACCTCACAGATCATCAAGTCCAACCCTTCACCACAGAACTCAAGGCTAGACCATGGCACCAAGTGCCACGTCCAATCCTGCCTTGAACAGCTCCAGGGACGGCGACTCCACCACCTCCCTGGGCAGCCCATTCCAGTAGCCAATGACTCTCTCAGTGAAGAACTTTCTCCTCACCTCAAGCCTAAATCTCCCCCGGCGCAGCCTGAGGCTGTGTCCTCTCGTTCTGGCGCTGGCCACCTGAGAGAAGAGAGCAACCTCCTCCTGGCTACAACCACCCCTCAGGTAGTTGTAGACAGCAATAAGGTCTCCCCTGAACCTCCTCTTTTCCAGGCTAAGCAACCCCAGCTCCCTCAGCCTCTCCTCGTAGGGCTGTGCTCAAGGCCTCTCACCAGCCTCGTCGCCCTTCTCTGGACACGCTCAAGGATTTCAATGTCCCTTCTAAACTGGGGGGCCCAGAACTGAACACAGTACTCAAGGTGTGGTCTAACCAGTGCAGAGTACAGGAGCAGAATGACCTCCCTGCTCCTGCTGGCCACACCATTCCTGATGCAGGCCAGGATGCCATTGGCTCTCTTGGCCACCTGGGCACACTGCTGGCACATTTTAGGGGGACCCAAGAGAATTCTTTCTGCTATAAGGCAGAAGGCACAATACCAAATTTACAGAATCAGAACTTTAATTATAAAGAGGCTTTTTAGAATATTTACTCACAATTTATTATCTCTGGATTTCCAGGGCTTCATTAAAGTATCAGACAATACCCAAATACATGGAGGGATTGCTGTCAGTGCTTTGAAAACTGTTAGAGGCTTTTGGAGTGTTCCTCAGGGTTCTCAGGATGCTGGGGGTTCAGCACGATCTCTAACCTGGTCCTAACTCCTTCTAGAATGGGCAGTGTGCAGGCAGACATGATGTCTTGCTGGTAGCTAGTTCTTGTATACAGTGTGGAGGCACTTAATGCCTTCTGGTAAACTTGAAGGACGGCAAAGTTTCTAGGTGAACAAAGCTTGTACATCAAAGCTTGTAAGTGAGCAAAGCTGGCTTGGAGCATGTGGCAGAGCAGAACACAATGAAGCAAAAGTACCTTGAGGTAGAGAGGATAAGGCCAAGCAGAGAGCCGTGAGGCAGAGCAGAGAGAGCATGTTGTTTACAACTTAACTCTATTTATTAATTGCCCAAGTGTGATGACTTCTTTGGCCACAGAGATTCATCAGTCAGAATGGCACTTTGCCCAAACTGATCATACTAGGTGAAGTCAGGAGCTTGTTTTCCCTTCTTTGGGAAAACACAGGCCATGCATGAACAAATGAACGCTCCTTGTTTACCACTGCAAAGCAGAACAAGTCTGGACAAGTCTTGGACCCTCAGACTGAGTGTCTCCAGGCCTTTTGTCATCTCTCCTGCTGGCTGCTCCCCCCTCAGCAGAGGGAAGGAGACCATGGGATCATGCCTGGGCAAGCCAGGACATATATTATCATAGAATCATAGAATCATAGAATGGTTTAGGTTGGAAGGGACCTCAAGGATCATCCAGCTCCAACCCCCTGCCATAGGGACACCTCCCACTAGAGCAGGCTGCTCAAGGCCTCATCCAGCCTGGCCTTAAACACCTCCAGGGAGGAAGCATCCACAACCTCCCTGGGCAACCTGTGCCAGTGTCTTACCACCCTCACTGTAAAGAACTTCCTCCTAACATCCAGTCTAAATCTCCCCTCTTCCAGCTTAAACCCATTCCCCCTCGTCCTGACATTACCAGACCTTGTCAATAGTCCCTCCCCAGCCTTCCTGTAGGCTCCCTTCAGATACTGGAAAGCCACTCTAAGGTCTCCTCGAAGCCTTCTCTTCTCCAGGCTGCAGAGCCCCAACTCTCTCAGCCTGTCCTCATAGCAGAGCTGCTGCAGCCCTCTGATCATCTTCGTGGCTCTCCTCTGGACCCGCTCCAGCAGTTCCATGTCCTTCTTGTGTTGGGGGCTCCAGAACTGCACACAGTACTCCAGGTGGGGTCTGAGGAGAGCAGAGTAAAGGGGGAGAATCCCCTCCCTTGCCCTGCTGCCCACACTGCTCTTGCTGCAGCCCAGCACAGGGTTGCTGTCTGGGCTGCATGTGCACACTGCTGGCTCATGTTGAGGTTTTCGTCAACCCAGACCCCCAGGTCCTTCTCCTCAGGGCTGCTCTCAGCCATTCACCACCCAGCCTGTATCTGTGCCTGGGATTGCACCGACCCAGGTGCAGGACCTTACACTTGGCCTTGTTAAACGTCATGAGGTTGGCCTGGGCCCACCTCTGCAGCCTGTCCAGGTCCCTCTGGATGGCATCCCTGCCCTCCAGCAAGTCAACTGTGCCACACAGCTTGGTGTCATCTGCAAACTTGCTAAGGGTGCACTCAATTCCTCTGTCCATATCACTGACAAAGATGTTAAAGAGCATTGGTCCCAGCACTGACCTCTGAGGAACACCACTTGTCACCGGTCGCCGGGTGGACATTGTGCCATATTAGGCCTATACTGGTCTTCCATGACATAGAGTGACATGAAAATATAAAGCCTACAAGAAAAAAGTTAATGAATGTTAAATGAAACATTTTTATATATGCAGAGAACTTAACAGGAATATTCATTTTAAAGATATCACGTAGAGATATCTGCTTCTATGCTTGATTCATTTTTTATAACGTAAAATGGGCTTTTTGTTTATGGCTGCCTATGAGCTTTAAAGACCTAAACATGCAAATAGCTGAATAAAAAAGCAGAGGAAAGGACATACATCCAGGACATTTCATAATGCTGTGCTGCTCTATTTCAATTCAATTTAAAAGTCATGAGAAGCCAAAATTTTATTACTTCTGAAGATGCTCTTCTGCAATGTAAAAATGTCTGTCCCCTTTGAAGAACAATTGAAGCACACTAATGAAAAGCCTTTTTGGAGATATTCTTGAAGCAGCATTTAACAGTTAATTGCTGCTAATATTTGACTAAGAGGTTGAAACTGAAATTTGAAAAGTTGTATTCTTTAAAATTCTTCTTATAAATTAATGTTCTTCCAGGGAAGCTTCCTAAATTCACAGAATCGCAGAATTAACCAGATTGTAGAAGACCTTCAAAATCATCAAGTCCAACCTTTTATCCAACACCATCTAATTGACTAAACCATGGCCCTAATTCACATCTAGTCTTCTTTTAAACACTTCCAGGGACAGTGACTCCACCACCTCCCCGGGCAGCCCATTCCAATGGCTAATCACTCTTTCTGTGAAGAATTTTTTCCTAACATCCAGCCTAAACCTCCCCTGGCACAGCTGTGTCCTCTTGTACTGTCACTGGTTGCCTGGGAGAAGAGACCAACCCCCATCTGGCTACAACCTCCTTTCAGATAGTTGTAGAAAGCAATAAGATGTCTCTACACAGTTTGAACGAATAGAGTTTTAGAATTGTAGAATTGTTTTGTTTGGAAAAGACCTCAAAGGTCATCAAGTCCAACAGTTGACTTAACACCACCATGGTCATGAAACCATGTCCTGAAGTGTCATGTGTGTGTGTTTTTTTACCCCTTCAGGGATGATGACTCCACCATCTCCCTGGGCAGGCTATTCCATTGCCTAATTACTCTTTTAGTGAAGAAATTTTTCCTAATGTTCAATCTAAACCTCCCCTGGCACAGTTTGAGGCTATTTTTATTTCTTCTACCACTTGACACTAGGGAGAAGAGACCAACACTCACCTCACCACAGCCTTCTTTAAAGCAGGCGTAAAGAGCGATAAGATCTCCTTTCAGCCTTCTGTTCTCCAAACAATCCCAGTTCTCTCAGCTGCTCCTCACAAGACTTGTTCTCCAGACCCTTCAATAGCTTTGTTGCCCTTCTGTAGACCCTCTCCAGAATCTCAGTGCCTTTCTTTTAGTAAGGGCCCCAAAACTAAACATAGTATTTGAGGTGAGGCCTCATGGGTGCTGAGTAGAGAGGCATGATCACTTCCCTGATCCTGCTTGTCACACTATTCCTGAGCACATGGTTGGCTCATGTTCTGCCACCTGTCAACCAGCACCCCCAGGTCCTTTTCTGCCAGGCAGCTTTCCAGCCACTCTTCCCCAAGTCTGATAGTATGCTCTGAGTATTACTCTCATTTAGAGAGTCATGTCATGATGTCATGGAGATGTGAGCTAACTGAAAAAAACACTTTAAGCATAGGAAGGATGAGTTAATGAATAATGGAAAAGAACTTGTCTGGAAGCTCAGGACAGACATGAGCTAGATGAAAGGATTTGAAAGAAATATAAGTAAAAGCCTTAGCAGAAATCAACTCCAGAAAAAGAAAATCTGTGGACTGGTTTCTTTTTCAGTTATATAAATGTTTTAAAATAACATTTTTAATGGAGTGCAAAGATGCACTGTAATAGATGCAGAAACAGGCAAAATAATGGTGAAAAATTATGTAACATAGTACAGAGTTTGTGAATTAAGAAGGCAAAAAAAACCCTAAATGAGCAGAATATGAATTCTTCATCCATAAATGTGTAAACCATCATAGAAAAGGTAACCCAAAAGAAAATACAAAGGATTGACACAGGGAAGAGCTCCTTTGCCAGTGTTTGGGAAACAGGTTTCCATTACTGCAGGGCTTTTCTGTTGGAGGGTGGGAAGGTGGGGGTGGGGAAAGGCTGTTGTTAATTGTATTTTACTAATGAAAATATTACTCCTCATCTTTGAGCTTTTATTGAAATTTGTGCCACTTCATAAATATCATTAATTTGTATACTAACCTTCCCATGTTTTGGTCTATTAATTTCAAAAGCAATCTATAGTTGCCACGGGCTGGATACCATGGGTATCAGAAGAATAAGAGATGGGGCAATGCTTAACGTAAGCAAGTTCCAGTTTATTGTACCCCAAGCATGGGTTTAGATACTTTCCATCAGAAGGCTACATAAGAAGGTTACAAACCATGTTAGACTCTAACTGGTTACATATATTTGTGTTAGGATTAGGCTAGGATTACACACTAATTGCTAGGATACATCAGTTATGTGTTTGTTATCTTCTAACAAGACACACAATAACTTTTCTTAACAAAGCAATATTATCTAGTCCTTCAGAGGGTATATCAACTTAATCCTAAGAAAACAGTTATGGCATCTAGGTAAGAAGACAGGCACCAAGCTGTAAAACTGTAAAGCAATTAGATAAGACTTGAGGCCTCTTGTTTTACACAGACCACATTCCTTTCAGAGGCACTTTGACCCAACACTTTCACCCAGCTCAGTGTCCTGCTTTCAAGCCCGTGGCTTATGCTTCAGTGTACCATATTCAAATATTTCTATAGAATCACTATATCCAACATTACTATATCCAACATATATCTTTATATAGAATATATTTCTATAGAATCACTATATCCAACATTACTATATCCAACATATATCTTTCTATAGAATATATTTCTATAGAATCACTATATCCAACATTACTATATCCAACATATATCTTTCTATAGAATATATTTCTATAGAATCACTATATCCAACATTACTATATCCAACATATATCTTTCTATAGAATATATTTCTATAGAATCACTATATCCAACATTACTATATCCAACATATATCTTTCTATAGAATATATTTCTATAGAATCACTATATCCAACATTACTATATCCAACATATATCTTTCTATAGAATATATTTCTATAGAATCACTATATCCAACATTACTATATCCAACATATATCTTTCTATAGAATATATTTCTATAGAATCACTATATCCAACATTACTATATCCAACATATATCTTTCTATAGAATATATTTCTATAGAATCACTATATCCAACATTACTATATCCAACATATATCTTTCTATAGAATATATTTCTATAGAATCACTATATCCAACATTACTATATCCAACATATATCTTTCTATAGAATATATTTCTATAGAATCACTATATCCAACATTACTATATCCAACATATATCTTTCTATAGAATATATTTCTATAGAATCACTATATCCAACATTACTATATCCNATTATATATAATATATATAATTAAATATTATAATTGTATATAGAGGATTATATATTTTATATATATACTACTTTAAAATGTAGAAATGAAAGGCAGGAGATGGACACACAAGAATGGTTATACAAAGAAATAATGCCAGAATGTAGCTCATCATGGCAGGCAGTCTTTATATTCCACTTTTATGCTGTCTTCTGGATGGGAAATTGCACTCCAGTGTTGACTTCAGGGAACACAATGTTTCCATTCAAAAAAATAATGATTAAAAATAAGTAAAACTCAGTTGATTTTGGAATATGGCTCTTGGACTGCTTGTGAAACACAAATATTGATCAGTCGGAAGTCTCAACGGAGAGCCTTACAGTGAAACAAATTATAAAAAGAATATATTCGTGCCAAAGATTATAGAGCAGAGTAACAAAAGTCTAAAAAACCAAAACTCTACTGAGTGCCAGTACTTCAGGCATTTTTTGGACAAACATCACAGTCTCACAGTATCACCAAGGTTGGAAGAGACCTCACAGATCATCAAGTCCAACCCTTTACCACAGAGCTCAAGGCTAGACCATGGCACCAAGTGCCACGTCCAATCCTGCCTTGAACAGCTCCAGGGACAGCGACTCCACCACCTCCCTGGGCAGCCCATTCCAGTGAATGAATTCAACAGCTGGTTTTCCCATGATCTTGATAGTAATTTTCTGACCAGCCGAATCATATAACCATAGAATCATGGAATGGTTTATGTTGGAAGGTACCTCAAGGATCATCCAGCTCCAACCCCCTGCCATAGGCAGGGACACCTCCCACTAGAGCAGGTTGCTCAAGGCCTCATCCAGCCTGGCTTTAAACGCCTCCAGGGAGGAAGCATCCACAACCTCCCTGGGCAGCCTGTTCCAGTGTCTCACCACCCTCACTGTGAAGAACTTCCTCCTAACATCCAGTCTAAATCTCCCCTCTTCCAGCTTAAACCCATTCCCCCTCGTCCTGACATTACCAGACCTTGTCAATAGTCCCTCCCCAGCCTTCCTGTAGGCTCCCTTCAGATACTGGAAAGCCACTCTAAGGTCTCCTCGAAGCCTTCTCTTCTCCAGGCTGCAGAGCCCCAACTCTCTCAGCCTGTCCTCATAGCAGAGCTGCTGCAGCCCTCTGAGCATCTTCGTGGCTCTCCTCTGGACTCGCTCCAGCAGTTCCATGTCCTTCTTGTGTTGGGGGCTCCAGAACTGCACACAGTACTCCAGGTGGGGTCTGAGGAGAGCAGAGTAAAGGGGGAGAATCCCCTCCCTTGCCCTGCTGGCCACACTTCTCTTGATGCAGCCCAGCACTCGGTTGGCTGTCTGGGCTGCATGTGCACACTGCCGGCTCACGTTGAGCTTCTCGTCGACCCAGACCCCCAGGTCCTTCTCCTCAGGGCTGCTCTCAGCCATTCACCACCCAGCCTGTATCTGTGCCTGGGATTGCACCGACCCAGGTGCAGGACCTTACACTTGGCCTTGTTAAACGTCATGAGGTTGGCCTGGGCCCACCTCTGCAGCCTGTCCAGGTCCCTCTGGATGGCATCCCTGCCCTCCAGCAAGTCAGCTGCGCCACACAGCTTGGTGTCATCTGCAAACTTGCTGAGGGTGCACTCAATTCCTCTGTCCATATCACTGACAAAGATGTTAAAGAGCACTGGTCCCAGCACTGACCCCTGAGGGATCAAAGTTTATTGTCAATTTTTCCTCACTCTGTGTAGCATGTGGAAATGTGGTTGCAAGTTCTAAAATGTCTGGCTTGTAAATACAAAACCATTCCAGAGAGTGCCATTTGGTTATAAATAATTCAGTATGCCAAGGTTTAGCCTGCACACTCTCTGGACAGGAGAATTTTATAACTCATAATAGTAGTCATTTGTAGAGATGAGCAGCTTTTTTAAATTATTTTTTTTGGGGGGGAGGGGAGGAACCTAATCTGGACTCAAGCTCTCAAGCCATTTAGATGAGATAGTCAATTTCAATATACACAGCTTCAGCTTAAAAGCCAGCAAGAACAACAATGAGAATTTAAGTACTGTGAAATGAAAGCATTCTTATAATCTAAATTCTGCAATCAATACTTCTTTGTTGCACAATGTTTTATCTTTCTTTTTCTAAAGTGAGTGTGGGAACTTAATTCAAACTATTGTAAGTGCAGCAGGTGTCAGATATAGTCCTTATGCCGCATGTCTGTCAGAATGAATCAGGAACCAGAAGCCACATCTTTGCAACACAAGTCTGGACTGACATACTGTGGTCCATGCTGTAACTGCTTCTATGAGCACTAGGAACAATAGAACCAAAAGGAGTTTCCTACCTCAACAGCTGTAGTTTGCGGACACTGAACCTACAGAGGATTCAAAATACCTAAACAATCCTGGCACAGCCATCAGTTAGCATAAAACTCCTTTCTTTTTTTGGTGACTTTTGCTTGCTTTGTTCCATTTTCTAGAAAATGGCATACAGATAACAATTGTAATCTTGGAGATACCATTTTTGATTGAATCTCCAAGTCTTTTTCAACTATTTTAATTTTCCATCCTTCAAACTCCCTCCTGTCTACAGAATCTACAAGTTTGCTATCTTAGTTTTTTCTGCCTTGAAAAGAAGAAGAAAAAGAAATGCTGAAAGAGCTACTCTCTCTCTGGAACATGGTGGTGCAGCATAAAGGAGTTTAATTAGTAAACCTGATGCTGGCATAGCTAGTGCTGTCTCCACATAACCAATTTCCCAAGAATATAGACTCAGATCACAGTGGAAAGGAATTCCAAATAAAAAGTAGCTATTCTTTGATCAACAGAATCAATGAAGGCTTTTTACCTACAGTTTTGAGTCATGTACAAACTTATGCATATCTAGCAAGGTGTTAACTGAGGTTTAACAACTCTTTTTGCTGCTGGAACATTTGTTACATGATTGCAACCATTGGATCATTTGAAGTCCAGCCAAGAAAAAGCTCCCTACACATTTCCTCCTCTCCTCTTTACATCAAAGGAATTACAGTTTTGATAAAATTTGTGAGTTCTTATTAACACTGAAATTTGTACTTACCTGTGTTTTGGGGTGAATATTAACCATGGAATGAGAGGGGAGAGTAAAAAAGCATAAACAGAGTTGCTCACAGAAGCACGCATTAATGAACTGTGGTCATACATATGTATCCTTTAGTAAGAAAATCATGCTAACTCATCCCAGGATGTGTGCGTGATGCTCACAGTCAAAACTAGTTTAGGACTTGCTATAATGCATCAGAAAAATAGTCAGTGGTCAGATGAAAATCTCAGCACTAGTTCTTTCCTTCTGTGTGAGTGGGAGTATTGAAAATAAAAATCAGAGTATTCTCTATGTCATTTGAAATCAGATTGTTTCAGCTACTCATCTTAGATTGTTTCAGCTATTCATCTAATAAATTTCAAAGCATAGATGCAGTCCTATAACTTGTCTTCTGATGACAGCAAAAATGATGAGTATCAAAGATGCCTTGATGTTGGTGCATATTCAGTACTCTGATTTAATTTCATTGAGACCTTATGAACCCAAATTCTATTGTAGTTTTAAACTCAATTCTGGATTCTGATTTTATGTTCATAGTATTCCATTCCAAAATCTCCCACACAGGTGAAGGTGGATATTTGAATAGAATCGTAGAATAGAATAGTTAGAAGAAGCAGATTTAATCTTTTGTCTTTTTATATTACTGCTTAAAATAAAAGTATTGCTATGTAAGTAAATGAGCCAAATGATTATGGGTAATTAACTGGTCAGATATCTGCAAGTAATTGTTCAGTACTCATAAGCATTTTTTGTGTAAGATCATACTATCATTAAATCACATTTATATTGTATTAAAAATCTTACTGCATTTTAGCCAAGCACATTTCCTGGAGTCATGCTTTCATGAAGTGAAGGTAATGAATACCTAAAGGAAGGTGTAATGAGAGACAGTATGTGGAATTTGATTCTAGAGTCAGAAATTCTAGTCAGAAATATGGCATAACACTTTAATAATTGGCTAGATAGTGGGAGTTATAGATTCTTCATCTCTTGAAGGAAAGCTTTGCTTCTTAACAGTACAAACCATTGCATTCACTACAAGAGTAACTGGGTTAAATTACAGTGCTTGTGTTATGGAAGAGGTCAGACTTTGTAACTTAATAGTCCTTATAGATTTTAAGATGAAATCTCCTGTAACACACTTTATAAGAGTTTGAACTGTAAAGTAATACAGTAGTTGATAGTCTGTAGATATTATAATAACTACCCATTGAAAGCATAAATAAAAGACTTATTTTTTTATAGTCTGTTTTTCTTAGACATTTTCCTCATCAGTGTTTACTCTGCATACTTCTTTGTTACACATTTTTGGCTCCTATAAGTTTATCAATGGAACGGGCTGCCCAGGGAGGTGGTGGAGTCGCCGTCCCTGGAGCTGTTCAAGGCAGGATTGGACGTGGCACTTGGTGCCATGGTCTAGCCTTGAGCTCTGTGGTAACGGCTTGGACTTGATGATCTTTGAGGTCTCTTCCGGCCTTGGTGATACTGTGAATGCCATTTTAGTTAGCAGAGTCGTAATACTGGGAGCTGTGGAAGCTCGGTGTTTCAGTGTGTGATTAATGCAACATACTAATTAGGTGTTGCTTTTTTTCTGCAATGTGGGCTTTAGGACTGTCAAATCTCTCGCTTTGATCTTCAGTAAATTCACTTCAAAAGCATTATAAAAGTTCTGTTAAAAATATTTTTAATTTACCAGAAAGAATTTCCTTTTGTTTTTTTTCTTAGTGGTGGCATTAATCCTAGTGAAATTTGTTTATGTGTTTCACACATTTCAGTAATATGTCAGTTGGAGAAAATGAAATAATAGCCATTGCTTTAAAATCAAGGTTGTGTAGCCTCAGAATGGTGTGCCCTAATGATGGGCACCCTGAGTTTTTACAGAGTATATTAATCTGCAAATCACAAAGCACAATTGCTTCCCCTCTGCATAAATGCATACTACACCAGATCTTTAAAAAAAAACCCTGAAAACAAGCTCTACATTTTTTTTATTCCTTTCTCTTTATGCTAAGGCAGTGTGATGGTTTGGGTGTCCCCCGCCCCCCCACACTTTAGAAATCACCCAGACTAGACTCAGCTGGCTCTGGAAATTTGAATGAAGCTTATATTTACAGCTGGCACAATGTACAAGCAGATATTTACAGTATATACAGATATATACAGAAATATACAAGGTAAAAGGTAATACAGACACAACTCCCCTCCCAGAAACCTGAGTCCCCAGGAGGGGCTCTCAACCACCCCCCTCACTTTTCCCCTACCCCTCTCAACCTTACCCCAGTCCCAAGGAAGAATGGAGGTTCGGCCAAGATTAAGAAGCAAAGGTGAATCAGCAAAGCAAATGGAGGGTGAGTAGAAAGCAAGATGGAGTTCAGCCAGCAGCCTCAGCTCTCCCCAGCAGGCAAAGCAGAAGTGACTTTATTTTTTTGTTTTGCTTTTCTTCTTTACACATCTCAGCAAGGCTGTGAGGGAAGTAGACCTCACCATTGTTTTAATTTCTCAGCCTATGATCTAATTCTTCTCACCAAAACATCCCAGCTAGGCTCAAACTAGCACAGGCAGGATTAAAGATACATGCTCAGGCCTTTTTTTTGACTCGTGAGCTATTTGTTGTAGGTTTTTGTGTTAAGAGCATGAGAGACTGGTATTATCTCACTTTACTCTTTTTTTCTAAGGAAAAAGGACAGTAAAATAATAATGCTCTCTCTGAACTGGAGAATACAGAGAGGTTGTATTTAAAAATGTGCAGGAAAAGTTACAGCATACATGAATCTGTAACACCTAATATGCACACAGGATACATGACAATTCCCCCAAAACCTTCCCCACAATTAAACCCCAAAACCCACCAAAACCCCAGTGCTCACTTTCTCCCAACCCCCATTATCTCCCATTAGACCCAAGCAGGCCAAAATTCACTACAGCCACAGCCCACAAGGCACATGCTCACATAGTTATTCAGATAAGGATCCCTCTGGAGAGCTGGAGAGGCAGGGAGAAAAGAGAGCAAATTGCTGCTTACTTTGAAAGTACTTGCAGGATTATGGGATCATAGAATCATAGAATAGAATGGTTTAGGTTGGAAGGGACCTCAAGGATCATCCAGCTCCAACCCCCTGCCACAGGCAGGGACACCTCCCACTAGAGCAGGTTGCTCAAGGCCTCATCCAGCCTGGCCTTAAACACCTCCAGGGAGGAAGCATCCGCAACCGCCCTGGGCAACCTGTTCCAGTGTCTTACCACCCTCACTGTCAAGAACTTCCTCCTAACATCTCCCCTCTTCCAGCTTAAACCCATTCCCCCTTGTCCTGACATTACTAGACCGTGTAAATAGTCCCTCCCCAGCCTTCCTGTAGGCTCCCTTGATTGAATAACATAATTAGGATACCTGGACCCATCCAGTTCATTGCCCTGGGACAGATCTTGGTCTCTGTAGTTTTGTTTTTTCTTTAGGAAATCTGGGATAACTTGGGACCTCTCAAACCACAAGAGTATTCTTATTGTTTTGACTCAAAGGTTTTCTGGTATTATTGTATAAAAGTGCATTATTGCGCAGGGTGCACATCAGTATAAAATAAGGTCAGCATATACAGCTTCCTTAACACACTGTAATTTCTAGATAATATTCAGCTGGTGACTTGAATGAGACATAAGAGGACTTAAAAGTGAGTAGAAAATTGATTCTAAATGAAAAAGCCATTCTCCAGGCTAGTGTTTTAACACAATCTAACAGAAATAGACATCATAAACAGAAGATGCAGAGGATGGAAATGAAATTTGACAGTTCAGAGATGTATTAGGGATAAAGTAAAGACTACTGTTTCAATCTTAGTTTATGTTATCCTTATTTTTTTTATATAACTGCATTTCTGTATTATGTAGGTGGTCATAGTGTGAGTAGTAGTAAGAAAATTTAGTGGAAAAAAATGTGACACTATTATTTAGACCAAAGGTGAAGCTACACCATTCATATAACTTACAGAAAGAAAGGATGGCAGAAAATATCTTAGATCACTTTGACTTTGCTGTGCTGACAAGAGGTTTTAACAATTGCAAGATTATCAGCATTAGCTTCAGCTAAACACATTCAAAAGCAATTGTACACCAGTACCACATTTCAATAGTGTTGCATCTTCACGATTGGACTGCTTTACAATGACTCCTGTTCTCTTCCTGCAGGATATGAGTTGTATGTGTGTGATTTGTGCATGCGTAGCCTTTGAAGAAATTAACGTAGTCAGAACAAGCCAGCTGTAATTAACTAAAGATTGTAGTGAAAGGAGATAGTTCTATGGGATGAGTCAATAGTTCTCTTTTAGGTTAATTGTTAATATGATCAGCAACTCTAACAGAAGACATTCCTAAACTGTAGAAATGTTGTTTTGCTTTAGCAAATACATGTTGACTTAGTATGGTGCACTTACACTCAGAATGGCAGTGCCTTTTATTGGTAAGCTTTTACCATCTGTTCTAATGATTTATTCATAGTAAGGAAAAGGCAGGTGAAACTACAGAATGGAGATAAATAGCAATGGATATGTGTTGAATTGGGCTGTGATTGTGTAAATGGGTTCAATGTTAATGTTAATGTTCAGGCAATTGCTATCATTCAAATAACATCTTCATGTGCTATTATGTAGTCTCAAAGTACAAAATATTGAAGACACAATGCAGAAGATCTATTTTTAGGCAAGTAATGATTTCCACACATTCTTCAGGCATTCATTCCTTATTATGTGTAATAATCTAAAATATTTATGTATATTTTGTCCTTTCATATGTAGCAAATTTTGAGGAAAATTCTTATGAAAGATCTCTCTATCAAAGATTCCTGGAAGCGGTGAAGATTTTACAATAAGTTTGCATTATCTTTAAGTCTTTATTGTTGACTCATTTTCCTATAATTTACTGGGCTAGATAGAGCTTTGCTCTCATTCTGCATAGCTGTTCATTCATGAAATCCTAAGTCCTGATATCAAGAGTCTGGAATTTTTACATTAACTTCAGAGTAACCAACTTCCTGACCTTCATTTGGTCATGTACTGATTTGGGCTGGAATAGAAGTAATTTTATTCATTTTAGGTAGCATCATAGAATCATAGAATCATAGAATGGTTTAGGTTGGAAGGGACCTCAATTATCATCCAGCTCCAACCCCCTGCCATAGGCAGGGACACCTCCCACTAGAGCAGGTTGCTCAAGGCCTCATCCAGCCTGGCCTTAAACACCTCCAGGGAGGAAGCATCCACAACCTCCCTGGGCAACCCGTTCCAGTGCCTTACCACCCTCACTGTAAAGAACTTCCTCCTGACATCCAGTCTAAATCTCCCCTCTTCCAGCTTAAACCCATTCCCCCTCGTCCTAACATTACTAGACCGTGTAAATAGTCCCTCCCCAGCTTTCCTGTAGGCTCCCTTCAGATACTGGAAAGCCACTCTAAGGTCTCCTCGAAGCCTTCTCCTCTCCAGGCTGAAGAGCCCCAACTCTCTCAGCCTGTCCTCATAGCAGAGCTGCT
>WAAF01020571.1:224022-295727 GCA_013400475.1 Tricholaema leucomelas
CTTGGTGTCATCTGCAAACTTGCTGAGGGTGCACTCAATTCCTCTGTCCATATCACTGACAAAGATGTTAAAGAGCACTGGTCCCAGCACTGACCCCTGAGGAACACTACTTGTCACCGGTCGCCAGGTGGACATTGTGCCATTGATCACCACTCTCTGCATGTGACCATCCAGCTACTTCATAGACTCATAGAATCATAGAATGGTCTGGATTGGAAGGGACCACCAAGGATCATCTAGTCCAACCCCCTCTGCAGTAAGCAGGGACACAGAATTTCATAGTATGGTTTAGGTTGGAAGGGACCTCAAAGATCATCCAGTTCCAACCCCTCACCGTAGGCAAGAACACCTCCTACTAGAACAGGTCACTTGAGGCCTCATCCGACCTGGCCTTGAACACCTCCAGGGAGGGAGCATCTACAACCTCCCTGTGCAGCCTGTTCCAGTGTCTCACCACTCTCACTGTAATGAACCATTTCCTAACATCTAGTTTGAATGTCCCCTCTTCAAGTTTAAATCCATTACCCCTGGGTTACAACCATGGCTAATACTTTGGTGTTTGGGTTTGAGGTTTCATTTACTTGGCTTTTTCTTCTTTCTCTGGTGTACTGCCGGCCGGGCTCAGCAGAGAAGCTGCTCTCTTCCCAACTCAGGGTCTGGCGCCGCTGCTGCTTCTCGTTTAAATCGCCCGCGCACCCGGCACCGCCCCTGCTGCGGCACTCTCTGAAGCGTGCACATAGGCCACACACCTTGGTGCACCTGCAGCTTCCTTACACCCTTCTGGGATTCTACAAGTAAAGAAAAAATCTTTGAAAAAGCTTCCAAAAAAGCACATTCCAGCAGAACTAGCCTCGGTGCTGCTCTCTGCCCAAATCAGGGAAGATGACTGACTTTGCATGCTAATGGGAAGCGGTGAATGAATGCGATGGTTTTCTTTGCCTCTACATGCAGCTTTTGCTTCACTTTGTTAAACTGCTTTTACCTCATCCCATGAGTTCTATCACTTTTACCCTGTCCAGTTCTCTTACTCATCTCTGTTATGGATGGGTGAGAGAATGACTGTGTGCAGCTTACCTGCTTAGTAGGTTAAACCAAAAGAGATTACAATTCTGTGTTGCAGTAAAAAGTGAGACAACAGCATCAGTAAGTAAAATATTGTGCTAGTCTTTTGTGCCCTTTTAAAGGAAGTGTGACAAACTATTTGTTGGATGTAAAAGAGTGTGTAAAGGTTCACAAGAGCCGGAAAACTAAGCAATTTTGATCTAAACCTCTATGAATTAAGCTATATTTTAAAATAATGTTTTTGCAAGCTTATGCATTTTGCTCATCATCTGTGAGAGATAAAGGTATTTGCTGTCACAGCTGACTGTGATGGAGGCAGAGAATTCACATGGTTGAGTCAGGAATTATAAAAAATAGAATGATTTTTATTTTCCTGGAACCTCACCCCCAAAACTATACACAAACATTAATTTAGTTTATTAACAGATTCAGTTCACTTGGGAATTTCTTCCAAAAGGGATATTAGAGATAAATTTGGATACTTAGGAAGTCAGGAAATGGAAAAGGCTAAGCTATAAACACAGCTTTACTCCACTATCAATCAGGCTGAGCAGAAGATCAAAGGAAAAGCTTACTCAACGGAGGTGACATAGGCATTCGGCAGTGATCCCTTACTGGATTCCTCTGCAGGAACAACCTTCTGACGTTGCAGGCAATATCCAGTAATGTAGACATCCACACTGCAGAATTCTGAGGCAAGTTGCAGAGCCACCAAACTTGGAAATGTCTCAAGCACTTCTTCCCAAGTGGGATGGTCGTGGAATGATGCTGTCTTCACAGTGGCAGGGGAGAGACAAAACTGCCAGGATGGCCCAGTCTGGGAGTCAACCAGGAAGTTGGCTACTGATAGGGTCTGAGAGAGGGCCGTCCAGATGCCACTGGCTCTTTCTCGAAGGATGCCAGGCTTGCCAAGCCTGCAGGCCCGCACAAAAGGGTGCAAAAGTGTGGAGAACTGTCCAAAAGCAGGGATGGGATAAAACCAAGAGCTGTACAAAAGGTAGGAGCCTTCCAAAAGCGGAGACAGTCCAGTCATTGCAGAAATCTGTCCTGCCAGGCACTCTGTTAAGGCAGAAGCTCTTTCAAGACAGTAATTCTCAAGGCAGGAACCCTCAAGAAGGGTTCCCTTGCTCTGTTTATCCTTTGTCTAGACAAAGTGTCCACTTACCACTTATACTGGGCGTGAAAACCCAACCAACCACCAGCTTGATTCTAGCACGGGTTTCCACAGGGGTCAGCCCACATGCAGAAAGGCACCTTTTGCTGCCCTCCTTCAAGCCTGCAGGGAAGGGGTGGGGGAAGCAGGTTTTCATGCCTTTCTTCTGCCATTCAAACCCACAGAGTGAGAGGGAGAAGAAAGGAATTTGGGGTATCCCCGAACACTTACGAATGGTGTCCTTTTAAATTGAGATAGATTTTGTGATCCCACAATTTTTGGATTTGGAGTTTTTTTATGTAGATGAGACATGACATAGAAATCAAGTCCATACTTTCACAGGAATAAATGGCATGTTTATCAAATATGTTATAATCAAAACTTTGTACAGGTGCAAAGAGAATACTTTATATATGCAGATAAAAATATTCTCTATCTAAAGTTTTGATGATCTAGTTATAATACAGAACTAGGTATGATTATTTGTTCACTTGCAATGATAAACACTTGTAATTGGTAGTATAGTTAAGACTGATACATGAAAACTTTTCAGTACCTATCACCCTTTCAGTTTTTCTCAGCATCCAACATTTGACAGCTGCAGTCTTCTTAAAAAAGGAACTTGTAGCAGCTCATCAGTATCTTGAGTTTCCATCTCAAGGAGCATGACACTGATGAGAACATCTTCCTACACAGTCTTGATTACATTTAGATTTTTTGGCTTGATCTCCCTTCATCTATTTCCATCATACATTTGTCTGGTTTGAGCTGTTACCTCTTGAAGTTACATAATGGGCTTCCTCAGATTAGCATCAGTGTAATTATATTTCCCTGAGCTAATGTTTTTTACTGTTGCTCATTAGAACAACAACATTAGTATATAATCTTCACAGTAAAATAAACTGGGCAACAGCAACCGGATTCTTAGAAAATTGTCATAGATAAAACAAGGTAAAATCAGCTCAGCCACAACCAAAGATAGATAGCTTCAGACTTCCAGGTCAGCACAAAATCTGTGGCCTTCTGTTGCTTGCAATGAAATGGTATTTAATAGGACACAAATGGCTTCGCTAACAAATAATCAACCCTTCTGAAGATTCATTGGTAGTTATTACAAAAGTAATGGTGACTGAAACTATATTAACTTTCTCCAGGATTTTCTGACATTACTCCATATCTATTATTATTAAGCAGTATTTCAGTGTAAGTTTATTTGCACATATTAGCTGATAAATTTGTAAAATATCTTTCAAGTTTGTTGTTATTTTTTTTTCCTGGTGTGTACAGCATTCAGAATTTCATGTTCAAGTTCACCAGAATAAATAGCTATTTTATTTCTTTGGGGTTTTATTGGCTGACCCATAACTGTAGAATAATTATCTACATCTCTTCCCAGGAAAATGCAAATTTTTCAAAGAAATAGCATCTTTAACTTCCCAGTAGGTACTGATTATTCCATAAGGGAAAATATTTAGTGCTTGAAAAAAAGTCTCTAATATTTTATGTGCACTTTTTCTTAATTTAATTTCCTCATCTAGTTTTAACATCTCTCATAAAATACCAATAAATTGCTCCTGATTATTTGTGGTCCTTGAGTACTTTTTGATTGTTGTTACTTCTGTCATATGCATTAGTTGTCATTTAGCAACAATATTTAATTCATATGACTTATTAATTGCCCAATACCTGCACAGGCAGTGTCTGAGTGATCAAATCAGAGACCAGAATGAGCATCCAAATGCTGTAGCAGGGGAGAATGAAAGGGAATGCAGTACTGTTTAGGCCAGCATTGCTATTGAATAAATTGTTCATCAAACACCACCCTTACTCGATTGCGTAATGCTGAGTATAATGCAGATCTGCTTGCTGTCTTGTCCTTCAGGTACATAATGCAATAATAATATCTCTTAAAAGAGTAATAGATACAGAAAGCAGGCAGAGGTAAGTGAAGACCTTGAATTGGCAGTTGTATGTAGCAAAGTGAATAGTAAATTCCACTAGAAGATAATTGATTCATCAGGGACGTTTAAGTGTCAGATTCAGTAGTTGTCTGGAGAATGCTGTTGCTTTTCTCAGGTGCAACTGAAAGGAACACATCTTATACTTGTCCTTTCGTTAGGTGGAAGTTTTCTTCAGTAGGATTATGCTATGCTGAACCAGGTATCACAGTGGTATCTTAATTCTACATTGCCAAATTAAACACCAGTTACTTCTTATGACACATAGGACTCCGAGTTTCAGTAAACGAATATGGCTTGTTAAACAAAGAAGACTCTTCTTGGTCGTCACCAGTGACAAGACAAGGGGCAATGGGTGGAAGCTGAGGAATAGAAAGTTCCACAGAAACACGAGGAAAACATTTTTCACTGTGAGGGTGACAGAACACTGGAATAGGCTGCCCGGGGGGGTTGTGGAGTCTCCCTCTCTGAAGATATTCAAGACTCGCCTGGACACGCTCCTGTGTGATCTGATATAAGTGATCCTGCTCTGGTAGAGGGGTTGGATTAGATGATCTTCCAAGGTTCCTTAGATGCCCTAAAAGTCTGTAACTCTGTGATAATCTGAACAGTCATCAGCCGTACAGCAGTTGAAAGTGTATTAAGGCCACTTCTAAACATGAAATGTTGGCATGAGCAGGGATCTTAGCCCAGATACTACTTACTAGAACACTGGAGATCTTGCATGAACTTTCTTCCGCTAATTGCTGTTTGCGTGTGGGAACTGACAGATTTGTGCAGCGTGTCATCCTCTGCCTCTTTAGGCCTTAACTTCCATAGCTCTCAATATTTTAGTCTCTGCAGATGAGAGGAAATCCATCTCTGTAGGGGTTTTGTGGTTTTCTAAGCGGATGGAGAACCGATTCAATGGGTGGAAACTAGTACCACTGATAAGAATATTTAGCTATCTGCTGCTTTAAAATGAGATAAAATTTGGTTGCACAAGATCTGTCTCTGAGATGGAAGGATTTAGCCTCTTGGGAAAAATTGAGGAAAACTCTGGGCTTTTTCCTCTAATCCTGTTCTTACCTCTCTTTTGCTACAGATTTTTTCATGTGTCATAGCAGGCCTTCAGCAAATAGTTTTTCTTTCCCAGTATTTTATTAAACAGTTGATGCTTCTGTTTTCAATTATGATAATTGCTAAATCAAAGTATTATACACCAAATAATTTCTAGATATTATCAAAGTATTTTCCAGCTTTAAAAAGTTCCATATGTCATAGTATAAGGCAAAAGGAAGCTGGAGGAAAAAATAATAGTGATACTCCAAGATGCAGTGTTCTTTCTTTTTCTTTCAGTGAACTAAAGAGGATCCTCTTTAACTACTGATGTTGACTAATTCCTCATAAATCATTATCATAAAACCCTTAAAAGAATAAATTGCAAATAAAAACAGAACCCAGATGGTATTTCTGTTTTCTGTGAAATGGCCTCTGACCCATGAAGACATTTCTTTCCAAACACTTTTATAAAGACTAAAGGTAAATAAAGAGCTCTGACCTTCCTAGGCTTTGTAAAACCTTTTGTTATTTATGAAAGATTTAAAACATAGTTTAAGGCCAGGCTGGATGTGGCTCTGAGCAATGTGATCTAATGTGAGGTGTCCCTGCACATGGCAAAGAGGCTGGAACTAGATGATCCTTGAGGTCTCTTCCAGCCCTGGCAATTCTATAATTCTATGATTCTATGATAGGGGTTTATCTCAATTGAGGAGAAGATATTGCAAGAGAGAGACCACATAAAATGTTGCTGAGAAAAACTATTACCTTTTAAAAAGTATCTTCTTTTATAAATCACATCACATTGCATTAGGATACAAATGTGTGAGAAAACCACCTTCACACCAAAAACCTTTTGTGCCGTCTTAAAAAAACTATGGGGTTCTGCCCAGGTTGGCAAAATGGGGTATACTTTTTTAAGAGAATCAAAAAGTCCTTCTCTTGAATCAGTTTAAGCAAATTGCCTTCTTTCTAACATGAATCCAATTAAGTCAACCTGGAAGTTCTTCCAGGCAATCAGTACACCTCCCAAATGGATGCTTTGGAAGCTCTAACAAGTCTTGCTACAGTGTCTAGGGTAACTGTGTGTGTTATTCATCTCTCTTTACTGGAATTGATGAAAGAGACTTCTGTTTATTGGCCAACATCTGTAACATCATTATTCTCTACAGTACCCAATTTGAATCAATAGGGGCCAATAGGTCTTGACAAGCTCTATTTTTTGTAGTATTGATCTTGATGACCAAGCTGGTGCCCCTGAGCCTAACTATTGATTCTAAGAGACAGACCTGTCACATTACATGCCACATTTGTGCTATTGAACACATCAGAGTTTGTAATTAAAAAAAAAAAAAAAAGTCACTCTGTTATATTTTTAATCACACAGAAAATGAATCTTTTCATATAAATTAAAACTGAAATAAAATGCACAGGTATACTGGAGATAAGTGCACCAAATTTAATTGCTGATTTTATAGACTGCATTCAAACTCGAGTCAGGGTCACTACCATTCCACCGTATCTGAAAGTCAATGTCCTTCTATTTTCCCTGAATTTAAAAACATAAGAATGTATTTTTATGCATTGATTTTGTTTCAGTTGCTTTCCCTGAACCCTTTTGCTATTAATTTTCAGGAATCCAAATCAGAATGCATTTCTAGACAAACCACACTAATTTCATCTGGCATGTGTTTTATCATTTAAGGAGTAATAATTGTTGATATTCCCCTATTCACTTCAGTGTGAGATAGCATGAATTAAAAGATGCAGAAGATGTTCAGAGCTGTTGAATAAAGCATGCATATCTGAGAAGGCAGAAGAATAAGTTACCTGAAAATCAAGAAAATCTTTTTCCTCACATATCAGAATGCTAGTATACTTATTCATTAAACATGCTAATAAGAATGGCTGGGTGCATAGATGGCTGCTGTCTTTTAGGAAGCTTGACTTTTGATGTAATACAGCTACTAAAATTCTTGAAAGAAAAATATTAATTTGATTGGAGAATTCTGATACATAATCAAGTCTGTGGTGGATTATGCAAAAATAATCTGTATTAATTTTGCTATCCAGGTGAAGATTGGTAATAACTATGAAAACTGTTTATTAACATTAAATCTCACCAGAAAACTTATTCACAAGGTTCAAAACACGTAGTTTGGAAATTTATACACACAGGGAACAGGCAAAACTAGATCACTTATTTCTTAAAGTGACAAACACAAACATTGTACTGGATGAAAAGATTCTTGCAGTTAATTGAATCATAGAATCAACCAGGTAGGAAGAGACCTCCAAGATCATCCAGTCCAACCTATTGCCTAGCCCTATCCAATCAACTAGACCATGGCACTAAGTGCCTTATCCAGACTTTTTTTTAACACCTCCAGGGACAGTGGCTCCACCACCTCCCTGGGCAGCCCACTCCAATGGGTTCTACTCTCTCTGTAGAATCATAGAATCATAGAATCAACCAGGTTGGAAGAGACCTCCAAGACCATCCAGTCCAACTTATCACCCAGTCCTATCCAGTCATCTAGACCATGGCACTAAATGCCTCTTCCAGTCTTTTCTTGAATACTTCCAGGGACTATGGCTCCACCACCTCTCTGGGCAGCCCATTCCAATCACAAATCACTCTCTCTGTCATGAACTTCCTCCTGACATTCAGCCTGTACTTCCCCCGGCACAACTTGAGACTGTGTCCCCTTGTTCTGTTGCTGGTTGCCTGGGAGAAAAGACCAACCCCCATCTGGCTACAACCTCCCTTCAGGTAGTTGCAGACCGCACTTGTTTAAAATTGAAGTCCTATTTTGATATACATTTTGTAATTTCATTATCCAGTTTATAAGATATCCTCAAGCTTTTATTCAACTGACTTTTTTTGGTCTGAAAATACATTTATAAATATCATTGTAGACTATTACATAAAACATGTTTTAAAATTGTTTCCTTAGGAATCAGTTAATTAGCTGACCACACAAAAACTTTACAGCACATTCATTTTCTCAGGCAATGAATATTGCTTCAGAGTCCTACAAAACATACAAAGAGAGAGAGGACAGGCATGTGAATAAATAGGTAGATGACTGTATAATTGTCTACCAGAAATATACCTATTTTGCTATGAAGCATTTAGAGCATTCAGCATTACTACAGAAATGCACTGAGTCTACATTTAGGTTTTTGCAGTTGCCAGTTTTAAACATTGTTACTTTGTTCTTTCACTTGCATTTTCTTTGTATTTGCAAACTTTTGGCCTAAAATCTGCCACATTTACTGCCATGGGCAAAGTTTTACAAACTTTCAGGAAAACTGAAGAAAATACATATTGTGGGGTTTTAAGATTTCACCTAATTGAAAAACGTATCTTAGTTAATGCTTCTACAGTTTCCTGAAACTCAGAAGTGATTTCATACTGGTTTATATTTTCCATGGACTAAACCTCAGTTTTTTTATTCCAGATAACTGTCAACTTACATACATTGAGCTGCCATCACTAAGTGCATTTCATTGGAATGGGCTGCCCAGGGAGGTGGTGGAGTCACCGTCTCTGGAGGTGTTCAGAATAAGACTGGATGAGACACTTAGTGCCATGGTCTAGTGGATTGGATAGGGCTAGGCAATAGGTTGGACTGGATGATCTTGGAGGTCTCTTCCCACCTGGTTGATTCTCTGATTCTTTAGGGACTAAAAATAATCATATGACCAGTCTGCTAAGTGGAGCTGAAAGGTGAGGATCTGTCAAGATAAAATGATGTCTTCACCTTTAAATGTATATTCATTTATAAAACTTCCCATAAAAAAAAATCAAATCTGTTTGTCTTGGCTAAATGGAAAATGAATTTTTAATTTTATTTTTTTTTTAATGTTTTGAGATTGAGTTGAAAAAGCTTAAAGCACACATTACAAATCACCTTTCAACTGGGTTGATGTCAGAAAAGAGCAATTCAGTTTTTACTTTGATTGGGTGCAATTGAAGAGTGAATTCAGTAAAAAAATTAATTTCTTTTTCTTTTGACTTTCAAAAATAGATGAAGAAACAAATGCATAAGAAGTTTTATACTGAATTCAATGTTGATGTTGTCTTTTAAATATAAGAATGCTTTATTAAAAATGTAAAAACATGTAAAATTTCATGTCACATTCTTAATATCTTACCAGTAATTAAGAAAACTATTACCTAGAAATCAAATAATCTCAGAAAATTCTGAAAGAGGAAAAAAAAAACCCCAAACATAGTGGTTATATGATGCATATATCAAATTTAAAACAAGAAAGAATTTTAACATCTCTCCCAACAATGAATCTATGAGAAGTGTTAAGAATTCAAAGAATTTCATATGGCAATTGACAGAGTGAAAGATGATCAATATCTGTGACAAGGCAGAACAAGCCTGTTTGCAAATTACAACTGACTTGGTTGAAACAAGATACATGCTTTGAATTTGGTTGTTTTTTTGATCAGGTCCACAGCATGCATCCAAAGCTGAATATGAATGATACCCAAATTCCAGTTAGTTCTCTTCATACAAGTACAGTACATAGAGGAAAAAACAATTCTTCACACGTTATAGAGGTCACAGTAATCTTGATATACATATACGGGAGCAATTCTGAACAAGTCAAGTTTTCATTCAAGTATTGCACTACCTTGTATTATATTCTGTCCAAAGGCAGTCTCTATGCTGCCTCAGCTGCAGTCTAAGGAAAACTTCTTAATTCAAGCAAGGTTAATATGAGAGAGTGGTGCAAAATTTAGATTGCTTTTAAAAGAATACCAGAATCAATTCCCTTTGTAGAATATTTGAAATTCTTAACTGCTTCCATTTAACTTCATATGTGATATCACATTGTTACTCTTTGCTAAAATATATATCCTGAAACATATTCCTAACAGAAGAAAAAAATCAACCCTTTGTGAACACAGGATCATTCACTGTCAGTCCACAGCTAAAGTTAACCTCCTTGTAACTTGTGAGGTACGATAGTTTACATACTAGCTCTGCAATAATGAGAATTCCTATAACACTATGTATTTTGTTTGTGATAACAAACAGCATATTTAAATAATAGTGATTTTAGGAAAATATTAGTGC
The DNA here is from genome assembly GCA_013400475.1 of Tricholaema leucomelas. Taxonomy (NCBI): domain Eukaryota; kingdom Metazoa; phylum Chordata; class Aves; order Piciformes; family Lybiidae; genus Tricholaema lacrymosa; species Tricholaema leucomelas. The sequence goes on from WAAF01020571.1 coordinate 234,333, forward strand.
AAAAATCATGGCCAAGTAGAAAAATATCCTTAGATGAAATGTCTTCTCAACAACAGTTTCATTTTGTTTTTTTTTTTTAACCCTGGTAATTAATAGTTACAGTACCACAGTCTCACAGTATTACCAAGGTTGGAAGAGACCTCAGAGATCATCAAGTCCAACCCATTACCACAGAGCTCAAGGCTAGACCATGGCACCAAGTGCCACGTCCAATCCTGCCTTGAACAGCTCCAGGGACGGCGACTCCACCACCTCCCTGGGCAGCCCATTCCAGTAGCCAGTGACTCTCTCAGTGAAGAACTTTCTCCTCACCTCAAGCCTAAATTTCCCCTGGCATAGCTTGAGGCTGTGTCCTCTTTTTCTGGTGCTGGCTGCCTGAGAGAAGAGAGCAGCCTCCTCCTGGCTACAACCACCCCTCAGGTAGTTGTAGACAGCAATAAGGTCTCCCCTGAGCCTCCTCTTCTCCAGGCTAAACAATCCCACAGTTATTCTATGGTTTGTAGAAACACCTGTCCAGAAAATCCTTTATTATAGCTTTTTCCAGTTTGTTTTAAACTAATTTTCACTTAAGAAATAACTGTAGGATTTTAGGTTTGTACCTGCATGAGCACACATCTGAATAATCTTCATTATTTGCTCACTTTACACCACTTAGTTTGTTGTCAACATAAATTCAAATCATTTCAGTTCTTCACAACAAATGGCTGAGGGAGCTGGGGTTGTTTAGCCTGGAGAAGAGGAGGCTCAGGGCAGACCTCATTGCTGTCTACAACTACCTGAAGGGAGGTTGTAGCCAGGTGGGGTTGGTCTCTTCTCCCAGACAACCAGCAACAGGACAAGGGGACACAGCCTCAAGTTGTGCCGGGGGAGGTATAGGCTGGATGTTAGGAGGAAGTTCTTGCCAGAGAGAGTGATTGGCATTGGAATGGGCTGCCCAGGGAGGTGGTGGAGTCACTGTCCCTGGGGGTGTCCAGGAAAAGCCTGGATGAGGCACTTAGAGTCATGGTCTAGCTAACTGGATAGGGCTGGGTGCTAGGTTGGACTGGATGATCTTGAAGGTCTCTTCCAACCTGGTTGATTCTATTCTATTCTATTCTATTCTATTCTATTCTATTCTATTCTATTCTATTCTATTCTATTCTATTCTTTGTGTATGTAGGAGAAAGACAGATGTGTGCTCAACCTGTGAAACAGTAAGAGATCAATATCTTTAAATAAGTTAAGGACAAGTATGCATATAAGCAATGGTAATTTGCTAAGGAGGCTTCTGGCAATTTTGTCTAGGGGCCAGTGTTTTTTAGTTTTATATGCTGAAATTAATGTGATACATATATTTATATTGCTTGCATATGTGTCTTAACTGTTAAGTCTTTTAAAGTCCTTTCTATAGTGTTTTCTTCAGTGTTCTCATGGCAAACTTAACTAGAAAATCCCCCAAGTCCAATAATCAAATACATTAAAAGTTAACTCCCCCACATCACCCTTGAGCATATTTAAATGAAAATCTGACTTATTTCTCCATTTCACTTTCTTATCAAAGTCAAAATCAAAATTTGGAAAAAATTGTATTCATGTATCCAGAGCAACAGGATGACATTTTAAAAAGCCAGTGAGTCTGTCATTCAAAGAGGAGAAACTAGTTAGAGAGACAATTTCTTTCAAGGATACAACTTGAATTTTAAGCAGATGACCTGCTGCTGCTTCACAATTCTTACACTGCGTCTATGTAGATTTCATTCCTGTCTGCTAATGTAACTCATTTTGTTGTACATAAAAGTGTTATAAATATTGATGATAATTGTTAAGCATGATATAGTGTTCCATGTTAGCAGCCCAGCTTCTCAGGAGATAATTCTCTTCCTTGGGAAATGTCAATCAATCATGAGAGGACTCCTGTTGAGGAAAGGAGAGGGGAAGAGTAAAATGGGAGCGGAAACAGGAAAAGAAAGTGAAGAGGAAAGGAGGGAAAAGGGAGCACATCAGCATAGGAGACAGGGTGAGAGAGCTGAGTTTGTTTAGCCTGAAGAAGAGAAGGCTCCAGGGAAACCTTGTATTCTTCCAGTACTTAAAGGGGGCCTATAGAAAAGATGACGAGGGATTATTTGTCAGGCACTAGAGTGGTAGGACAAAGGGTAACTATTTCTAACTGAAAGAATGTAGACTTAGATTAGATATTGGAAAGAATTCTCTACAATAAGGGTAATGATGCACTAGAATAGCATTCAAGGAAAACTTGTGGATGCCCTATCCCTGGAAATGTTCAAGGCCAGGTTGTATGGGGCTTTGAGCAACCTGATCTAGTGGAAGGTGTCCCTGTTCATGACAAGAGGGTTGAAACTGGATGATCTTTAGTATTCCTTCCAAGTTAAATCTGTGGTTTCTCCAGAAGGACATAAAAGAGGAAATTTCACTCCAGGAGTATAGCAAAGTCTCTCCAGCCCATAATAGGGACACAAGGACAAGCAGCCAGCTCTTTGGAGAACTTCAAAACACAGCATAGCAGGGATGATCAGCACAGACTAAACTACCCCATAGCAAACTCCATGGGTCATATGTAGCTGCTCATATTCCTGTAGAGAATTCAACTAATTCTTTGATATACTGATCACAACCTACTGTGCTGAACTAGTTCCTACTGTAAATGATTATCTGCTTTGCCTTTGCTAATCATAGGGAGGCACAGAAAAAATGTACTGTTCTGATTGTACTGGTTTGGAATTAGGATAGAATTAGTTTTCTTCATTGTGACCTGTATAGTGCCACAAGAAGCTGGGAGAGGACACAGCTGAGACAGTTGACTCCAACTGAACAAAGAGATATTCCATATTATCGGGCTCAGTACATAAGGTTAGGGGAAGATAGAGGAAGGGAAGACGTTTGGAGTGGTAGCCTTTGTCTTCCCAAGTAACTGCCATATGGAATGGAGCCCTGCTTTCCTGGAGGTGGCTGAACATTTGACTGCCACTGGGCAGCACCAAATTAATTCCTTATTTCCCTTTGTTTGTGCACACAGCTTTTACTTTACCTATTAAACTGTCTTTGTCTTAACCCATAAGTTTTGTCACTTTCGGCCTTTCAATTTTCCCCCACCCCACTGCGAGGGGAGTGAACCAGCAGCTGAGTGAAATTTAGCTGTCTTCTGGGGTTAAACTGCAATGCTGCTGTTCTTAAAGATAGGTGGTATGGATAGTTCATTTTAGACTACAGTGCAAAACTTGACACTTTAATCTCACTTTCTTTTTTGCCTAGTGATACAAGTACCGGTTCAAAATTGAAAGAAAGACTTTGCAATTAGTTTTCATTTTGTAAATGTATATTTAGAGAAAATAATGAATGAATAATCACAAAGTCGCTGAATGGCTGAGGTTGGAGAGGACCTCTGGGCCATCTAGACCTGATTATCCACTGCCACATACAGATGGCTATTGAAATCTGCAAGCTATAAGACTCTACAGTCTTTCTGAGATTAGTGCTTAGTCACCTTCACAGTAAGGAAAGTGGTTTTTAGTGTCCAGCAGGAACCTGCTGTGTCTCAGTTTGTGCCCACTGCCTCTGGTCCTATCATTGGACATCACTGAAAAGAGCCTGTCTCCATCCTCTCTGCAGCCTTTCTTCAGGAATTCTTGTACATAAGATCTTTCCTGTATTCAAGGTGTGTGTTAAGGAGAGGTTTGAATCTGGATTAGAAGTGAATTGTAATGAGGCCAATACAAAAATTATTAGTTTATTAAATATATAAAGAAAATTCTGCCAAACTTATTTAGAACTAACACACATAGAGTCTATTATGCTGTTGGTAAAACTATTTTTGCAGAACGTATATATATAGTCAGATTAAATTTATATGATTGGATATGTTTTCTAGATATAATTCCAACCTTCCACCACAGTGTGGTCTCACCAGTGCCAAGCACAGGTGCACAAAAGCTTCCCTAGTCCTGCTGTCCACACTGTTTCTGATACAGGCCAGGATGCTGTTGACCTTCGTGGTCACTTGAGCACACATATTCAACTCATATTCAGGTGACCTTCAACCAAACACCTCCAGGTCTTTCTGTACCTGGTGGTTTTCCAGCCACTTTCCTGAAGCCTGTTATCACAGTATCACAGTATCACCGAGGTTGGAAGAGACCTCAGAGATCATCAAGTCCAACTCGTTACCACAGAGCTCAAGGCTGGACCATGGCACCAAGTGCCACATCCAGTCCTGCCTTGAACAGCTCCAGGGACAGCGACTCCACCACCTCCCTGGGCAGCCCATTCCAGTAGCCAATGACTCTCTCACTGAAGAACTTTCTCCTCACCTCAAGCCTAAATTTCCCCTGGCATAGCTTGAGGCTGTGTCTTCTTGTTCTGGTGCTGGCTGCCTGAGAGAAGAGAGCAACCTCCTTCTGGCTACAACTACCCCTCAGGTAGTTGTAGACAGCAATAAGGTCTCCCCTGAGCCTCTTCTTCTCCAGGCTAAACAACCCCGGCTCCCTCAGCCTCTCCCCATAGGGCTTGTGCTCGAGGCCTTTGTTATGATCAAAGTGGAGAACCCAGGACTTGACTTTGTTGAATCTTGTATCATTGGCCTTGGCCCATTGGTCCAGGCAGTCCAGATCTCTCTGCAAAGCTTTTCTATCCTCAAGTAGATCGACATTCACTTTAATTGGTATCATCTGCAAACTTACTGAGGCCGTGTTTGAATCCTCATCCACATCACTAATAAATATATTAAAGAGAATTGGCCATAATAGTGATCCTTGGGGAAGTCCACTCGTGCTTGGCACTGAACTGGATTTATTTGCATTTACCACAACTCTTTAGGTCTGGCCATCCACAGAGTTTTCAACACAGGAAATCTTAAAGCCTTCAAAGAAGATACATGCCCCTTAGACATATATTTAATAAACAAAGAATTGTACTCTGTTGATCTTCCTTGAATTCTTAGATGACTAGCCCTAACATATCTCTGATTTTCAGAGAATATTCCATTTATCCTTTATTTGCTAAGAACTGTGTCATATATGTCATTTCTGAGTTTAACTTTCTCTTATCTTGTCTTGAGTAGAAAATGCTCTGAATGACATAGCAAAGTAAATTGCCACTATTTAGCAGCTGAGCCCCTCTGCAGTTACAATGATCCTACACCTCAGTAACTTTGTCTGGATTAGAGAATAGTTCAGTTACCTTTTGTCGTTATGATTTTTTAGTTACAGGCATTGTGTATTGTCTGATCTTTACTCCTGTTTTACCTATTCTTTTGTAGTCACTTATTAAGTAATGCTATTTTCTTTGCAGCTTTAATGGGCCACTTGTCTCTAATTGAGGGAACTCTACTATCTGAGAAGCAGCAGGTTTCCAAAGTAAAGGACAATGACAGGCAGGAGACTTAATTTCTCTTACTGTTTAGACCGTGAATCACCGTTTCACTTTGTGCAAATCACTTAGGAGGTCTAAATTTAAGAGCATCTGCACAAAGTTTGTGTGTCTTCATTTTGTTACCTACCACAGAGTTTTGTTCTGAGAAGTTCTCAATACAGAGAACAGCAGGTAAAGGTAGTAAGAACTGCAGGTTCTTGACATATTACAAAATCAGAATAGTATTAAAGTGTTTCAAAGTCACTTACAACCCCAGGTGTTTTCAGGGTTTTGGTTTTTTCAATGCTGTGGCTTGATTTTCTTATCTGCAAATAGAAAAGGATAGCATTCACAAGGCCTGTTGATTGGAAATGTTTATACAACTTTTTAAGATTGCTTATGTTACAGAATGAGACATTTACTCAGCCATATTACTGTTATTGAGTTACAAATACAGGAAGTATCACAAACAAGACCAGATGGAAATCACCCAGCTGAGACTCAGACTGTAGCTCTTTGTCAGGACTTCTGATAAACAAGATTCTGTCTTCAGTACACACTGATCCACATTGTTGGGTGCCTTATGAGGCAAATCAAAAAAACATAAAAAGAAGAATTAGTCATAACCCTGTCTCTCCTCCTAGAAGGTGACGTATATCTGTGAAAAATCATCTCTGGTTACAAAAGTGAAGGAAAGCATCCTGTTAATTAGACTTGAAAATACATACTTTGCCACAATTAAAAGGAATCTGAGCAAACAGCTGTAGCAGAAGTTCAGCTCAGAGGAGTTCATCATGAGATGATTACTTGCATTGGCAACCAGCAATGACAGTGTGCTGGTTTCCAAAAGGTATTATTTTACTGACAGCAACACAGCAGCAGTGCCAGCTGAAACATCACCTCCGGTAGAAACGTTCAGCAGCAAGGCCCCGTCTGTGAACACAAAGATTGAAGTTTGACAACAGCTCTATGCGATGAACTTCCTCAGAGTTTCCTTCTCTCATGAGATATATATATATGTGTGTACCTCCAGCTATTACAATCAGCAATCATTAATATTGTATCAATCTATAATATAACAGCAGTTAATAATAGCAGTAATTGAACATATAGCAACAATCAGTACAACAACAAATAATATCTATTACAGGTTACTGTGTATGTAAGATTAGTGAAGCAACTCATCACTGCTATGAGAGCAGACACCCTTGTGAGAGATTACTTATATGAATATATAATGCCATCCTAGAAAATTCCAGTGCCCTCAGCCACTACTCAGAAGATTTGTTCTCCAGAATCTTCACCAGCTTCATTGCCTTTCTCTGAACAGACTCCAGCAACTCAATGTCCTTGTAGTAAGAAGCCCGAAACTGAACATAATATTCAAGGTGCAGCCTCGCCAGTGCTGAGTACATAGATAAGATCACTTCTTTACTTCTGATGGTGACACTATTCCTGATACAGGCTAGGATGCACACTGATGGATTCTGTTCAGATGGCTGTCAGCCAACACTCCAAGGTGGTTTTCTGCCAAACAGCTTTCCATCCACTCTACCCCAAGCCTGTAGTGTTGCATGGGTTTGTTGTCATCCAAATGCCCCTGCACTTGGCATTGTTGAACATCATACAGTTCACCTTGGCCCAGACTGTCCATAAGCCTTTGCAGAGCCTTTCTGCCTTCAGTCAGATCAACATTCTCACTCTGCTTGGTGTTGCCTGCAAACTTACTGAGGGTACACTCAATCTCCTCATCCAGATCATTGATAGATATTAAATGAGACTGGCTCCAAAACTGAGCCCTGGGCAACACCACTAGTGACTGGCCTCTAAGTAGATTTAACTCTATTCACCACCACTCTTTGGGCCCTGTCATCCAGTCAGTTTTTAACCCAGAGAAGCATCCCCCCATCCAAGCCATGAGCAGCCAATTTCTGCAGGAGGATCCTATAGGACACATTGTCAAATGCCTTACTAAACTCCAAGTAAACAACATCCACAGCCTTTCTCTCATCCACTACTTTAGTCATGCTGTCACAGGAGAACAGGTTCATCAGACAGGATCTGCCCTTTATGAACCCAAACTGGCTGGCCTGATCACCTGGTTGCCCTCCACGTGCTGCATAATGGAACTCAATAGGATCTGCTTCTCGAGCTTCTCTAGCACCAAAGTCAGACTACAGACACTGTAGATTCCCCAGTCCTTCTCCTGGCCTTTCTTGTAGATAGGTGCCACTTTTGCCAATCACCAGTCAGGTGGGACCTCCCTGGTTAGCCAGGACTGCTGGTTAATAACATAAACTGGATTGGTGCAAACTTCCACCAATTCTTGCCATACTCTTATGTGTATATCATCTGCCTCCATAAACTTGTCTGTGTAATTGGTACAGCACATCACCAGCCTTCTCCTTTTGGATTATGGGGACTTCATTCTGCTCCCCATGCCTATCTTCCAGCTCAGGGGACAGAGTATCCAGTGAACAACTGGTCTTCCTACTAAGACCAAGGATGGATTCCTCAACCTTTTCCTTAGCCTTTACCAATATGTTGCTCTCAGCATCCAGTAAAAAACAGAGGTTCTCCTTAGTCATCTTTGCCCTTTTTTTTAATAATATATTTGTAGATAGATTTCCTGTCCTCCTTAACAGCTGAGGCCAGATAAATTTCAAGCAGGATTTTGGACCTTCTATTTTTCTCCTCAAAGCAACATTATAGTCCTCTCGAGTGGCCTGCCCCTTCTTCCAATGACCACAAACTCCTTTTTTTTTCTTTTAATAAGCAGCAACCAAATCTCTCTATTCATCCAGGCTGACCTTCTTCCTCTCCAATGCAACTTTCAACACATGGGGAAAAAATTGTGATGTGATACATTGCAGACAATGCCAGTGCTAGGTGTTAGAGATATTACAATCACTGTTATTATTGTTATTATAATATAGGGGGTGAAGGACTGTTCTGGGATCGTGCTTACTGTTTGTGAAGCCTGTAGAGGGAAGCTCTAGGTCAGTATATAGTACAAAAAAGTACTTGTGAATATCAAGAGATGCTTTAGATTTAAAAATGAACTTGTTGCTATACATTTCAAGACCTGGCTATCACATTTTCTTTTAATTGCTGAAGTTAAGATTATATATGTATTTGAAAGAAGTTCTTAAATTCACAGTCTGTCAAAACTTTCTTAGAATTTGAGTCTATTAACTACAGTGAATAGGCTAAAAATCACTCTGAAGACCATAATTTGATGCTCACTATGTGATATGTATCAGTCACTTGTGTTTGCTTGCATTATGTCTTTAAATAACAATTTCTCACCACTGCAGGATTTGCCTTTTCATTTCTAAGTGAAATAATTTTATTCTTCATTTAAGTTTGGAATTGGAGTCAGCTTTCTTTGCTGGCTTATGCTGAATTCTTCTCTCCAAGAGTGCAATCAAACAATTGTCTGCCTAGCCTGTATTTCTGCTTGGGATTGCCCTGCCCCAGGTGCAGGATCTCGCACTCGGCCTTGTTGAACTTCATGAGGTTGGTGTGGGCCCACTTCTCAAGCTTGTCCATATCCCTCTGGATGGCATCCCTTCCCTCCAGCATGTCAACCAAACCACACAGCTTGGTGTCATCTGCAAACTTGCTGAGGCTGAACTCAATTCCACTGTCCCTAGTGTAAACAAAGATGTTAAACAGTACTAGTCCCACTACTGGCCTCTGAGGGATGCCACTTGTCAGTGGTTTCCATTTGGCCACAGCTTTCTGAGTGCAGCCAAACAGCCAATTCCTTATCCAATGAGTGGGCCATACCTCAAGTCCATGCTTTTCCACTTTAGTGGCCAGAATGTCACGTGGGACAATGTCAAATGCTTTACAGATTACAAGGTGGATGACATATGTTGCTGGTATCTCTTACCCACTGAAACTGTAGAGGAGGACAGGACAGTCAGGTGCTGTGAGATGACCACAGCTCCAGGAAAGAGGCTGTCCTCACACAGACAGAAATGACAGTGGGCTTTCTGGATTGATCGTTTTCCCCATGTCTGAGTTGTGGGATTTCTCCACCCCCAAGTATTTAACAAGTTTGAAAAGCTAATAGCCCTGTTTCCATGCAGAGCCAAGAGCTGGGCCTGCCATGAGCTGTGGAACTCCTGGTGATGTGATGGTGACATGACAGCTGACAGAACATTGCAGTGGTGGTTGCTGTGAAATGACATTGGTGACATAGCCACCCAGGCTGGTACAGGAAGGGTGCACAGTGGAGGTGAGAGGTCAGGTGAGTGAGGGCTGAAGCAAGAGGGCAGGAAGGATGTCAGAGAGGTCTTCTGCTTTGTTGGTCTTTTTTGGGAAATTTTCTGGGCCTTCTCCCTGTTGTTCTTGTTACACTGAATTTAATCTTTATGCATGTTTATAGATAAATATAGATATCTTTATGTATAAGCACATGTAACATATGGACTTAAGATACAGCAGCTACAGGCCAGGTGAGGCTTCTTGCAGCACCTGAAGTGACAATGGGATGCCTGTTTCCAGATATCTGAGTCCTGCTCTGTGCAGACAAGCAGGATCTACTTGTCCAAATACAGAGAGTGTCTTTCTAAGTGTTACAACTAGGATTAAAATAAGTATTTAGTGCATTTTTTCACACTGTGCCCTATCTACTTATGTCATGTATATCCATAGGATATTGGCTGTAAGAGAGCCCAAGTGGCACTAGGTCAGTATGTTAAATACTTGAATCATAGAATCATAGAATGGTTTAGGTTGGAAGGGACCTCAAAGATCATCCAGCTCCAACCCCCTGCCATAGGCAGGGACACCTCCCACTGGAGCAGCTTGCTCAAGGCCTCATCCAGCCTGGCTTTAAACACCTCCAGGGAGGAAGCATCCACAACCTCCCTGGGCAACCCATTCCAGTGTCTTACCACCCTCACTGTCAAGAACTTCCTCCCAACATCCAGTCAGAATCTCCCCTCTTCCAGCTTAAACCCATTCCCCCTCGTCCTAACATTACTAGACCTTGTCAATAGTCCCTCCCCAGCCTTCCTGTAGGCTCCCTTCAGATACTGGAAAGCCACTATAAGGTCTCCTCGAAGCCTTAATTGCTTCGAAGCCTTGAATTGCTCCCCAGTGCTTAGACTCCAGTTATTTGTCTATATCCTCATGCTGAGCTCCACCTTGCTCTACCTCAGACTTGAGAGCAAGGAGGAATCCTCAAATGGTTTGGGTCAGAAGGGATTTTAAAGATCGTGTTGTTCCAAAGTCCCTGTCACAGAGGGGGCACCTTACGCCAAACCAGGTTGTTTAATGCTCCATCTAAACTGGTAGAGCCCTCAGGAGGATCTGTTCCATGATTTTACCAGGCACAGAGGTGAGACTGACTAAAGTTTTAATTGTTTAATATCTATTTTTTTTTTCTGTATCTAAAAGGCTTTGGCTAAAATATGATAGCCTCTGTAATCACTTGATGAGGAGCTCGAGAAGCAATTTCTTGCCTTTAATATCTCCTGGTATACCTGTTCTCTATGTCTCTTCTCATATTCTCTTTCAATCTTCTCCTGTGAAGACTGTGCAGTTTGAGATATACACCAAAACAGAAAAGCACAGGATAAAGATGCTAAATGGAAGACATTACTTAAAACCAGTCTTGAAACACACACAGTGGAAATACTTAGTTTTACACCAAGCATATTCTTCAGTGCAAACTACCGCACAAGACTTCCCAGAAGACTTTTAGGAATACAACCATCCTTGATTTTTATGGACACTGTATTTGCTGAGGATGTTGATGTCTGCCTTACAGACACTAGGTAGCCTGATTGCACAGCTGGAACCTCTTACCTGTATTATAGACACAGATAGGAGGATTTGCTTCAACTATCTAAAGATAACCTGGGGTTTCCTCTAGTTCAGTGTGAGAGGCATTGCATTTCTTAGAGAAGCTTCTTTGTTTCATACAGCTTTGACATGGTTTCAGTTTAGCTAGGAACTGTGGGCCCAATTGGTGTAATGGAAAAGAGACTGAATTAAGTGGAAGAAAGATGTGATTTAGCCACTTCAGGAAGAAAAGTGGAATTATTGAACAGGCAGGTAGAGCAAAAGGTAACTTTTTTTCTGAACCTTGATGCACCAGAAGCAGTAGATTTGTTTAATAAATTCAAAAGGGCAAGTCAATGACCAGGATATTTTAAGGATAAAAATGAAGGAAATTGTACTTCTACACAGAATGAAACTTTCATAGGGCATAACTTTCCTCTGAGATGCCAAAAGCAGGAGAAAGATCTATACATTTTTCAAACTATTTTTTTGCTAGCTAACTACAGCAGGTCTTAATCAAATATCTCCCTAAACCTATTACTTCTCTATTTCCCTCTCCTACCTTGCCCTCCACAATATTTAAGAACTTCATCACTGCTTCCCCTTTCTAACATATAAAAATTCACAGATTCTTAAACAGTCATTAACGAGAATGTAATCTGTCTTGTCTGAGCTTCACCGGGAGACTTCATAGCCCTGCAGTGAACTATTCTTCACAGGCTTCCCGCATCTCCTTTCTGTGGATAGTGATTTTACATCTCTCTTCTACTTTAATTTCCTGTTCACTCTCCAGAATAGCATCTATTAGTCACAGAAAGTTGGAAAGTATAAGACTCTGCAGCTGGAGTACTCTGAGTCTTGCAAATAGCCACAGAAAGGTTTCAGACCTCTGAGTGTAATGGGCTGTAAAGGGAAAAGCTGTGATTTATTGTTTCTTCCACTTGCTGAAACCTAATGGCTAGCCCACCTTCTGTGGAATTCAGTGATCTGCAGATTTTCAATCTAATAAGAAGTTCAAATAAATTGTGATTCTTTTCCTTTTAATGCTTCCACGTTATTGTGCCATCTTTTTCAGAACAATTTTTAGACACTCAGTTCAAAACTAAGAATAATATAATTTATTTTTACTTGATAAGCAAAATATGTTTTAAAAAGTAAAATCTGTGGCCATTAGTAGTAAAAAAAAAATACTGTTACTTCATGCCAAGTGAGTCTAAAAACAAAAGAATCTTATTATCTAGGCATATAGCTACGTATGAACACATAGTAATAGCTTATATTGTGTGCACACACTCAAAAAGATCATGGAATACTTCTGTAACTTATGCAAGAGAAAGAAACTCAATGAAACAGAAAAGTGCATATCATACCTAAGATAAGTGATTTGGCATTATTGTAACAGAGAATTTCTGGTTTTGTTTCTAACTTCCACGACAAACAAACAAACAAGTTCCAAGCTCACACACACACACACATATATATAGGTGGACAGCCAGCTGAACATGAGCCAGCAGTGTGCCCAGGTGGCCAGGAGGGCCAACAGCATCCTGGCCTGTATCAGAAATGGTGTGATCAGCAGGAGTAGAGAGGTGATCATGCCCCTGTATTCAGCACTCCTGAGACCACACCTCGAGTACTGTGTCCAGTTTTCGTCACCACAGTATAGGAGGGAAATTGAGGTGCTGGTGAGAGGTCTGGAAACCTATGAGGAGCGGCTGAGGGAGATGGGATTGTTTAGTCTGGAGAAGAGAAGCCTGAGAGGGGACCTTATTGCCCTCTACAACTACCTGAAAGGAGGTTGTAGTGAGACTGGACCTGGTCTCTTCTCCTGAATTACTAATGATAGGACAAGAGGGAATGGCCTCAAGTTGCATCAGAGAAGATTTAGGTTGGATGTTCAGAAGAAGTTCTTCACTGAGCGGGTGGTCAGGCACTGGAACAGGCTGCCCAGGGAGACGGTGGAGTCGCCATCCCTGGAGGTGTTTGAAAAAAGAGTGGATGTGGCACTTGAGGCTATGCTCTAGTGATTAAGGATGCTGAGATGAAGGTTGGACTGGGTGATCCTGGTGGTCCTTTCCAGCCATAGTGATTCATAGTGATTAGATGTTATGCTGAGGGATTTGGTTTAGTCAAGGACTTGTCAATGCAAGACTAATGATTGGATTCTATGATCTTGAAGGTCTTTTCCAATCTAAGAAATTCTGTGATATGTGAGATATATATACACACATACATATATGCATATGAAATACCACAGCATGACATGATGCTTCTTTTCCTGTATATGGCTGTAAACCCTCAGGCAAATGATTGATCAGTTTAATAACATCTAGGAATTAGTTCTGAAAGGTTCTGAGAGAAAGTAAACTTTATGCTCAAAATATTTTTATGGCCAAAAAAGAAACATACCTTATATGTAAATTCAATAATTTATTGTTAGTATAATTTAAATCCTGTCTACATGAAGAATTTTTAGTTCAGTTATTATTACAGAAAAAAAAATAAAGGAGAGAAGGTGTGTCAGAAGCTGAAATTTTCATAGACACCCTCCTGATATTTACCAGTTTCATGGTCAGCTTGATCTTACAGCAGCTTCTGGATCCAAGCCTTGTCTTCAGTCCGAGGATAGTACATTCCAGGTCCCACACTGGGGGAACTGGAATGTACTATCCTCAGACTGAAGACAATTTGTTGCTCACTACCTGAGACTCACATAGAGGCATCTTTCCGTGTTTGCCAACATCCTCACAACTTACTGTCTGTCTCGGTTCTAGTTTAAATTTCCAGAGACTCAGATAAATTTGATAGAACCAATAACAATTTTATAAAGTGCCTTTCCCTCTTCCCCCTTCTTTCCCAGAAGAAAGGGATTAGATGGAGAGAGAGAAGTAAGCACACCCAAATAAATCAATCTCACTCAATTTGCAAGTTAAAAGGAAAAAAGTTTAAGTCTAACAATAACTTAAAAATGTATCTGAAGTAGGGAATTTACAAAAGGTATAGGGCAGGGAAAAAAAACAAATACAAAAGGTATAAATACAACCCGATTTCATAGAATCATAGAATGGTTTAGGTTGGAAGGGACCTCAAGGATCATCCAGCTCCAACCCCCTGCCATAGGCAGGGACACCTCCCACTAGAGCAGGTTGCTCAAGGCCTCATCCAGCCTGGCCTTAAACACCTCCNTTTTGATGGTGATGGCCTTGTCTGCCTTGTGGGTGATGGCCACGTTGTGAAACAAAAGGAGAAAACTCGGAACAGGTGGTAATGGTGGTATGCAGGGAGCAGGACATCCCCCTGCTTTTATGGGACAGGATGGGGGAATGGGCTAACCATCACCTGGGGGTGTTCAGTCCCACCCCTGGGGAGGGGTCAAGACCACCTAGGGTCAGGTTCAGGGTTAACCCCCTGGAGTGTTAACCCTATACACTGTCCCAGGTTGAGACTATGGGGTTAAAATTTTTCAGGGGAATAGAAGATTGTTATTCAATCCCATAATTCTGCTATCTTGTTATAAGATCACAACAAGGTCAGTTCGCTCTCCTTTCCTCCTCCTCCTGCCCTGTGTGTGTGGTGGGAGCCGCTTTATCAGGAAGAACATGTGAGCAGTAGGCCTCCGGAGGCTTGGTTAGGCCTCTTTGGATTGCAGAGGCATTGGTGGAGGGGAGGATTGGAGCACCGGGGAATATTAGACTTAGTTTTTGGGATGGGGGAAAATTCAATGGGGTTTGCCAGGGATGGGGTAATTGCTTTATAATGTCTAACTCTGTATTTTCTCTCTCTAAATATAGTTTTGTATTTTCTCTCCAATTTGATTTGAGAGTTTAATTTCTGTCGGCTCTCTTTTCAAAAGACCACAACACTTACTATTTGTTCGAGTACATGCTTCGTCAGGACTCACTATTTATGATACACCTTACCTATGTTAGCTACCTGTTCTTTATTCTCTTTGTTGCCTGTAAAACTGATTTTGCCGGGTCTGCATTTTGTTAGATCACCTTGACAGGACAGTTTATAACCACTATTCCTCCATTGTATAAGAAGAGGCTCTGAGGTGACCTTATTGTGGCCTTCCACTATCTGAAGGGGGCCTACAAAAAAAGCTGGGGAGGGACTTTTTAGGCTATCAGGTAGTGACAAGACTAGGGGGAAAGGAGGTGGGGAGATTCAGACTGGATGTGAGGAGGAAGTTCTTTGGCATGAGAGTGGTGAGAGCCTGGAATGGGTTGCCCAGGGAGGTGGTTGAGGCCCCATCCCTGGAAGTGTTTAAGGCCAGGCTGGATGAAGCTGTGGCCAGCCTGATCTAGGGTAGGGTGTCCCTGCCCATGGCAGGGGGATTGGAATTAGCTGATCCTTGTGGTCCCTTCCAACCCTGACTGATTCTATGATTCTATGATTCCGTTATCAACCTGTGTCCTTTCTCTTATCGTTGTGCCTACATCTCTCTGTACTGCATCCTGCATCCCCACTTTCAAGTCTTTTTCGTCACACTACAGCTATATTCTTCTCTACGATATTGTTATATTACAGTCATAAAGATTAGATTATACATAGAATAACTTCTTGCTACTGCTACTTGTAGGAAAAGTGTACCATAGAAGGATAAACAAAAGCAATATGAAAAGAACCTAGTTAACTGGTCATTTAAAAAATTGCTTTATCAGCTACAATGAAGTTTAGCTATGTTAAACAAGTTCAAACAGTATATCTGACAAGCCACACCCTTGAGGCCTTGGAAAGAAAGTGAAATGCCTGTGGCATTGTCCTACTTAGTGGCAATGTCTTATTTACTAGCCTGCAGAATCTATTCCATTCTGAGGGGTATTTAATGCCTTTTCTTTTGGGTAAATTAGATGCTTAATGTCTAAGGTCTGCGGTATTTTGGTCAAAGGCAATAAATAGTGGTTCTGTGAAAGTGCTTCTTTGAATGGAGATGGAAGATGAAGCTGAGTATTGGTTCATTGCTTTCAGGATGTGTCTAAATGGTTATTAACAGAAAGGTATTGAAAAGACAGAAGAGAGGGATGATGTTCCTCACTAAAGGTAACAAAGTTGTGTCATGAAATACAATTATGAATGTTTATTAGATCATGATTTTTTACCACTCAGTGATCTGGGTAACAACTAGACTGGGAGAAGAATGTTTTTGTAGGGTTAATCACATGGATACTTATGTAGATTATTCTCCTTAGTGATTAAAATGCATATAAATACTGTAAGAGAACAGGAAGTCAGTTCTAATTCTCTATCTTTCCTTAAGGGCTGCCCAGGGAGGTGGTTGAGTCACCAACCCTGGATGTGTTTAAAGGTCGTTTGGATGTGGTACTTCAGGATATGACTTAAGAGTAAACTTTGTAGAGTAGGCATAACAGTTGGACTTGATAATCCTGAAGGTCTTTTCCAACTGGAGTATTTCTGTGTGATTCTTATGGTGGCTTCATCACTGGTTTTCTGTACTCCTTCTCTTCATAATCCCTGTGAAAGGTGAGCCAGCTCCAACAGATTTTTGCTTTTCTCTCCTTCGTAAATCTAAATGGTGGCTGGACTGCAGACACAGCTTTGAATCATTCAAGCAGTACAGGATTGAGCTTTAATATCACTGAAGAGAATTCTTATGTGCTAGGCTAATCTACAAAAAGTTAAAGAGAACAGCACCAAAATCTCTCCTTTGTAATGAAGTGGGGTTTTTTAATACATAGGTCAAAACTACTCTTCATTCCCTGAAGTCTAAAGGCAAGATGTAGGTAAAGTTTTAATTCAAGCTTCAAAGCCAATACAGTGAAGACGGATCATTCATAATTCTCAAGTGCATTAGCTATGAAATTGGTAGCTACTTCTATCACAGAGCCTTTCAAAGAAGAACTTTAGACATCTAATGCATTTTCTAGCAATGACATAGACCAGTCTGACTAGAATAGTTAATTGGCTTTTATTTATTTGTCTGTTTATTTATGACTAGGCACAAAATATTTGATAGACATCATTCCCAGCTGCTGACTGAGCCCCAAGAAAATAGTTTAAGTAGAGAGTAACATGGAACAGGAAAGCATTCTTGTGACTTTTTTAGTCAGGACAAAACATTGTGAAAATCAAGGGGAGATGCATCTGAGAACATATAATTGAGGCTGGGTACAAGAAAAAAAATGAAAAAATACAAAAAGCTTTAAGACAGTGTAAATATGTTTACTGTTTACTAAATAAATGCTTTTGCAGGAAAAATACTTATTGTCAGCCTTCATGTGAAAATGCATCCAAAAGCTTTTATTAAATTGAGGTTGATATGATTTCTTTTTACTTCTTGTAATAGAGAATGCTAATTTACTAAAAGTGGTGTGATTTTCTTGTGGTTGTCAAGTTAACTTAATGATTGAATAGTTCAAACAATAATTATTTTAAGGACATCAGGCAGTATTTTGGAAGATAATAAGCTAAATGTTAGTGCCTGCCTCTAGTATTATTTTGGGTGAGTAATTTGAAAAGTAATTCATCAATGAAGTTGAAATGGCATGTTGTCCTGAAAGGGTTGCATGAAAAAAAAATACACAAAAACTAAACAAAGCAATCTGAGAAAAGATCTATTACAAGTGCCTATATGGTGGTTTAAGTTCAAATAACAGAAACTATTTTACATTCATTTCATTAGAGATGAGTATGCATAAACAGCAAAGGTTAATAATGTGAATGTATACATTTTCCCCTTCTTTCTAGGGTGTCAATGCCTATTTCCTTTTCTGCTGTTGTAAGAAATTGAACTTTTCCCACTAACAGCATAAACCAAAGCACTTTTGCATTCTGTATCCACTCTGAAACAAGACAGGTATCTCAGATTTAATTCACACAAGTGAGCCAACGCTGTCATGAAACACACCATACAAGGAATCAAAAAGTAGAGTCAGAATAACAAATCTCTACAGACAAGAAAATTTTACTGTTCTACAGCTCCAAATAGAGCTCTACACATACATGTAATAGATTAGGGTGGTGAGACACTGGAACGGGTTGCCCAGGGAGGTTGTGGATGCTTCCTCCCTGGAGGCGTTTAAAGCCAGGCTGGATGAGGCCTTGAGCAGCCTGCTCTAGTGGGAGGTGTCCCTGCCTATGGCAGGGGGTTGGAGCTGGATGATCCTTGAGGTCCCTTCCAACCTAAACCATTCTATGATTCTATGATTCTATGTAACGTTTTCTTTAATTTATTTCTTCCTCCACAGATTATCAAAAAGGAGTCCTTACATATTTTGATTCAGTTCAGGTCCTGAGCATCAGTTTTCAGTTATACCCAGTTCAACGTCTATTGTGTGGAGAGCATTTGTTTTGAAGGACAACTTCTGTGCAGACAATAGGAGAGTTAAGGTAATGCATATTTAAACTAAACTGCTCTTCGGATATGTTTATGAGCTTTATGGCTTGCATTTATTAGTTTATAAAATTAAAATCAAACACAGAAGGTCAGTAACTTAACCTAAGTAAGCTTGCAAATGGAACACAGATTGAAAAAAAAGAAATATGTTTTTATGAATACTGTTGTTAGGATTCTCACCATGGGTTAGTAGAAGGTTCTGTCTTGAAAGTGTTTACCCCTCCTTGTAAATGCAGTAGACATTTTAACCTGAATGGACACTGAATAACCTTTTAAAAGTATTTTTTTGTCTCATGTTTAATCTGGTTAGTTCTGGAAAATTCTGTACACAAGATGTGAACATGAAAGCTCTACTGTGCTTCTAAGCTTCCAGGTATTTCTATGTGGCTTGGTCTGATTCTAGGGTACAGTGAGTTTGTTACAGGTTTGCAGCCACTTGGGGGTTGTTCTCTTCTGCCAGGCAACCAGCAACAGAAGAGGACACAGTCTCAAGTTGTGCGGGGGGAGTTATAGGCTGGATGTTAGGAGGAAGTTCTTGCCAGAGAGAGTGATTGGCATTGGAATGGGCTGCCCAGGGAGGTGGTGGAGTCACCATCCCTGGAGGTGTTCAAGAAAAGACTGGATGGGGCACTTAGTGCCATGGTCTAGTTGACTGGATAGGGCTGGATGATAGGTTGGACTGGATGATCTTGGAGGTCTCTCCAGTCTGGTTGATTCTACGATTCTATGATTGTATGAATCCAAAATCACAAGCAAGTTCTCATGAAAGCAAATCTAAAGGTCAAGGAGAATTCATCTTGCTAAGGGGTCAGAGTTTGTTCTCAAATAATATTAAGCAGTTTCTGTGACTTAGTGCATGTTTTCTTACAACATTCAAATAAATATAAATCTGTATTTATGAAGCAGGTGAATGTGAAAACTGATGTGATCTTTAAGGGCGTGTTGTGATACAAACCAGCATGATATAGCAGCTGTAGGCATGAGTTATTTCAGTCTGATATTCATTATCCAGATGAACAATGGATATTCATTTTAAATTTATCATGAATACAGCCACAGATGGAAATAAGATGGAGTAAATGTCTGCAGTTATCTGTTAACTGGGGTGCTGCATCATTTAATAGCTGAATGACTTATGATCATGTAGTTCAGAACACCTCTAATTAATTTTTTAGTTGACTCTTTATTCTCAGTCTCAAACTATGGTTTATTAATAGGTCAACAGAAAGAGCTTGCTAAAGTGTAATGTGTAGCTCTGCAAACATATTTGGAAGCACATAGTTCATCTTTGGATGTCAGGTGCTTTACCTGCCTATCCAACTAATTGAGAATCATATCAGAAAACCAGAAAGCCATTGTAATGAATGAGACAGACAGTGACCTCCACACACACATAACTGTATTAGAATTGATGAACTTGATATGAGTAGCTTCACAGTGTCACTTCAAATACAACACAGTTTAACTAATTTTCCTCCTCTTGACGATATATTGCAACTATTAAAAGCATAAGAAAGATTGGCAGGTGAATTTTAACTTGTTTTCTTTGTACAAGTTTTATTAGAGTAGCAGATTTGTTGAAGGTTATTCTTGATACTAAAAAAAACATAACATTTTGGCTCTAAGTGCATGCCAAGCAGGCATTCTGGCATCAGAGAGGAGTCTTTAATATATTTGAGGTGCAAGAGGTGGTAGAAGAGGGAGATTTTTTTTTTCCCAAGCTATAAGTGAGAAATCACTCTATTTTCTCTTTCTTGTCAAAGAACAGCAAAGAGAAATTTAAGCCATCATTTTCTTTGATTGTTTAGCTTGTTCATATTTCTATTTCTCAAAATAATAGTTATTTATAGGCTTTATAATGATGCATACTTTACATCAGAATTATGTTGGTCTTTAGATTGGAAGCTTGTAATAGCCAAATTTTGACAAATATGCCAGGATCATTTATATGGTTATTCTTTACATATAAATGTATGATATTAGGTAACAGAACCAGCCTGTCTGGCCTGTCAGCCTTTATGTGTGATGTTAACATCATCTTCTTGCAACAGAGCAGAATTGAGTCTTATGTCTTTTTCTTGAATCCATGTGATCCATTCCTAATAAATGTTACAGTGCTCACTCAAACAAATTCCTCTGTAAAAAAAGAACACAAATATCCAATGAAACACAGATCATACTGCGTTTTGTTCCACTTCTATAAAGATGATTTAGCACAATTTTATGCTTAAGCAGGAGCTATTTATTTGCTGGTGAAGAATATGCCTCATAATAATATTTTTAGTACTCCATATCCTCAACCTCTTAGTAAGCACACAGTGTGAAATAAAGCATATTCAAGGAAACACAAGGATCCCTTGACTGCAGGCCCATGAAATTGTTCTCAGCTCAGAGGTCCAGGAGTACTTTCATCTGTTCTTACCCAAAACTCAAAAAACACAATATCTCCATTTCTTAAAATGCAAGATTCTGCTATTTTCCCTGTCCTGTCATTTATGTAGACTTTTGTTGGATTCCTGAAGAATAAGTCTTAGCTACACAATTGTTAAATCGGAATAGCTTGTGCATGTCAAAGTCTCATTCCTCATTTCAAGTTAATCACTCAGATAAATGTAGAACAGCAGCAGTAAAGCTTGCATAAACAAAAGAAGTCTCTCTGGTGCATATTTTTGAATAGGCTATGTCAATTTTTTTATAGTATCTATCTTTACTGCATGGACCTTGACATAGTGATTACATTTAATAGATCTTTTTAGAAGTGCTCTTTGTTTCAAATGTTGCTGGAAAAAATTGCACCCGCTAGGAAGAACAGTTGCTCAAACAGGCTATATAGGGATTTTATAGATTGTCATTTTAGACAATCTGAAATTCTGAGAGTGGAAACAGTGATGGACAGGAACACAAGTAGCAGTGATTTTGGAAACACAGCTCTGCATTGTCTTCCAAATGTTTAGATTTCAATAGACAAACCATACCAAGAGAGTGGAAGGACCTGACATGAATTAGTCATTTTCTGTATGTGTGGAGTTTAACAATCCTTAAATGGCTCATGGCGAATAAAAGAAAAACAGAAAAATGACCTTTATCTTTGTCACCACTGCAAATCATGTTGTTCCACTGTTCCAGTGATGCATAGAGGTGGAAATATCGGAGATAAGTACAATAGACTTTTCCATAGACTGAGTTTTCCAGGTCATTTAATTCTCTCTAGTGTCTTCAGAACCTTTCCAACAGAGCTAATGATAACAGATTGCCACATTATCCTGTTCATGGTGACCTGTTTGGGTAGCTGCCAGAAATTCTACTCACTCAGAACTATGGGTGAAAATAAGTGTTTACTGAATTTGCTTCTAATGGTTATTATAATGTATTTGGCACAAATGAAGCAATATATTGTATTCCGGAGTGCTGCATGTGTTAAGTAATGATTTGATTATTCTGAAAATTGATAGTTTAGATCTGAGTTACTGCTCTTCTAGAGCTAGTTTTGAATTTTCCTTGCAGACTTTGGCTTTCTGCCAGCTCACATTCCATGGGGACAGTTTCCCCAATCTAAGATGGTAGTTTTTTCAGCATAAAGCCGGCTAAAGCTATCCTTGCTAAGAAAGAAATGATTGTAGCTTAAAGGTGACAAACATCATCATTGCTTTCAAGCTGCTTGAACTCAGAAGAGTGCAAAGAAAGTCTCACTACTTGTGTACTTAGTGGCATTCTATCTCAGACATTAATAATTTCAGATTTCACCTTAATTGTTTGCATATCATGCTTTAGCATAATTTTCTGAGAACCAGGAAGTTTGAAATCCATGTGATTTTTGCCATGACAAAATGAGCTTGTGTTTAATGAATTCAATTAAATAAATATACAGAAATCTATCTTTTGGCTATTTGAATATTCAAGGTTTCTTCACTCCATTCAAAACAAAATAATTTTGGAAAAGAGTTTTTTCCTGGGCAGCCTGCTTTTGAGATGTTTTGCTCTTGCATATTATTTCTGCCTCATTTTGAAGAGCTAGAAAGATATTACATGTTAAATATTCAAACTGATTCCTAATATTGACTGAAAAAGTTTATATAGAATTTATTTTCTTTGTTTCTTGGTTTTTTGTTTAGTTGCATTTAAGTTCCTGTAGAAATGCTTGATACATGATACTTGTTCCGTGTCAATGCAAAAGTCATATTGAGTGATACCAAAGATTACTTACACCAATGATTTTTTTAACATGCTTTAAGAGTGTAATTCACCTGCAAAGTTTTTTTTTACTATAGATTATAGAAATGGATTTACTAGAGTTGGAAAACACCATTAAATTAATTTGAGATGTAATTGCTCTAATCAGAAAAGGTTTCTTTAGGAGTGTATTTTATACATGAAGGGCTCAAGTGTCACTATTATATGTATACCTGAAGGGTGGTTGTAGCCAGGTGGGGGTTGGTCTCTTCTCCCAG
The DNA here is from genome assembly GCA_013400475.1 of Tricholaema leucomelas. Classification (NCBI taxonomy): domain Eukaryota; kingdom Metazoa; phylum Chordata; class Aves; order Piciformes; family Lybiidae; genus Tricholaema lacrymosa; species Tricholaema leucomelas. Next base: position 257,280 of record WAAF01020571.1, read on the forward strand.
GCAACCAGCAACAGGACAAGGGGACGCAGTCTCAAGTTGTGCCGAGGGAAGTGTAGGCTGGATGTTAGGAGGACGTTTTTCACAGAGAGAGTGATTTGCCATTGGAATGGGCTGCCCAGGGAGGTAGTAGAGTCACCGTCCCTGGGGGTGTTCAGGAAAAGCCTGGATGAGGCACTTAGTGCCATGGTTTAGTTGACTGGATAGGGCTGGGTGATAGGTTGGACTGGATGATCCTGGAGGTCTCTTCCAACCTGATTTATTCTATTCTTTTCTATTCTATTCTATATAACTTTTTTCTTTATTTTGCCTGTTCAGCACTGCTTTGCTAGCAGCTGAATCTTCATGAATAAAGACTTTCTTCTCAACGTGGGGAGAGCAACAAAGAATGGGGAATTGTGAGAGTTATCACAGACAGCAGGGTCGATAGGCTTAAAAGAGAGCTTTGAAAGGTTTTGAACATATATGCCTGATATCTTGTTGCCAATGAATATGTTTGTATTCTGAGAGGATTCATATTTTCAAGGCCTGAAGCAGCTGCAGTGAGTTCACTCTTTCCTAGCTACACATTATTTTAAGATTTCAGTTTTGCATTATACTAAATTGCTTAATTTCAGTTTTGTGATGAACTCCTATAGTGTTCTGCTCATAGGTTTGCTAAGGTTAAAATGCCATAAAATTAAGACTTGATGTTAATATAAAAGCTTTTTGAAAATATTTAAATTAGTGTCTGAGGTCTTATTAGACTACAGTGCTGAAGTATTTAAATATAAGTATAATTTTCATTAATACTTGTGATATGTATATTTACAGTTCACTACAAGCTAATGAGAAAAATCATGTGTAGCATATTAATAGTGCCTCATTGCCTTCTATTGTAGTGGAATAGAGAAAACAGAAACACTATTTCAAGGAACTGCATGTATTCAAATTTCAGTTGTGCTATAAATCTCTCCCCCTACTAGAAACTACTTTTTATACATCTCATTGTGGCTTAGTGAACAGATTTTATCCTGAGATAGTTACTTAGACTAGATCTGCAAGTACAAGGAAGCCTAACCAATAAGAAATCAATGCAAAATATGTGGTTAATTTCTCTCCCTGATACCGTCTCTTCCACGTAGAAGATCTACAGATTGTACAGTCAATGCATAACCGATTAATCCAGTGGACAACATTTTCATAGAATCATAGAATTAAAGAACAATTTGAGTTGTTCCACTCCCACCCCTCTACCCTCACCATAAGAAGAGACATAGTTGACCAGAACTCATTGCTCAAAGCACCATCAAAGCTGGCATTGAACTGTAGGACATCCACTACCTCTCTGGACAACCCGTTTTAGTGCCTCACCACCATCACAGTGAAGTTCTTCCTGACTTCTAACTAAATCTACCCTCCTTCAGTTTAAAGACATTACTTCTTGTCCCATCGCCACATGCCCTTGTATAAAGTTCCACTCCAGCTTTCTTACAGGTTCCCTTTAAGTGCTGGCAGGCTGCTATCAGGTCTCCCCAGAGCCTTCTCTTCTCCAGGCTGAACAACCCCAATTCCCTCCGCTTGTCTTCATAGAAGAAGTGTTCCAGCCTTCTAATCATCTTTGTGACCGTCCCTTAGATGTGTCCCAACAGGTCTTTGGCCTTGTTTTATTTTGTTTCATTTCTTTTTGTTTTCTGGCTAAACCATTATACTAGATGCCAGGGAAATTTGAAGACAGGAGAACTTTCTGTAGCAGTTTGCTACCAGATTGCTTTTGCTGTCTCACTGAGCATGTTTTAATTTTTGAAACAGGGAAGATTTCTGCTATAACATCAGAAATTCCAAAATTACCAGAAGCAAATTGCATGCAGAGCCACTCCACTAGGAGTGCCACTTGCCACTGCCGAATGCTTAGCTGCTTCTGCAAAACTGAGGAGGGCTTCACTTCATGTCCTACTTTCCACATAGCATACAAAAGCTTAGTCTCAAACCTGGCTGTGTCATGTCCCACTGTGCCCATTGTACCACTGCTTCCCAGCAGCCAGATGGATTAGTCACAAAGCAGCCATTCATTCACAGTGGGGATAGATGCAGGCAGATTGATGTTGGGAACATACTGCACAACTGCAAATCCTCTACTAAGAGGTGAGCAGGAGACAGACTTATATTGTTAACCATACATGCTTTATGAGCACATCGTGTTCAAAATTAAAAGCACCTGAGTCTTGAAGACAGGTTATTGACCTCTTTTCAGATATCATATAGACTTTTAATATTTTATACTGAATTTTGATCTCTTAAATTTGGGTAGCTCCTTATAAAAAACAAAGTTTGGATAGTAAAAGGACCTTGACCAGTCTCCAGTCAAATCTCTTGCTTATCACGAGTAAGCTCTGAGGTCAGACCAGGGTACTTAGGTCTTTATCCAGTTGAGTCCTGAACCTGTCCAAAGACAGGGGCTGCACAAGCTCTCTCAACTTTTCTTACTGCCTGGTCACTCTTATGGTGAAAAAGCTTCTCTTAATATTCATGCTGAGCCTCTCTCATTTCAGGTTATACCTCTTGTCTTCTCCTAAATTGGGCTACTGTGAAGAGCCTGTTTGTTTTCGCAATGACCTCCTCACAGTCACTGGGACTGCCATTAGGCCCTCTCAAAGCCATCTCTGCCTAAGTTTGAACAAACAGAGCTCACTCAGGCTCTTCAAGTGAAGCAAATGCACCTCTCTTCCCCTTCTCAGTGACATACATTTTACTCCCTTCACCTGGTCACTGTGTTGTACTGAGCGTTCCAAACTCTGAAATACCAATTCTAGAAGAAAAAAATCGATGAGAAGTGTGAAACAAGAAATTCTTTATTTTCATAAGATGAGATTCAGAAATATAACTGACTTGGCACTATTTTCTAGTTTGAAACCAAGTTTAATTTACAGCAGCATGAGTCAGAGTCTTACTGATGTACCAAAAGCAGAAATTTTCCTTCAGACACAGGTATCCTAAGAAATGCCCTCTTTTTTTTTTTAAGAGTGTCTTATATAACTCCCTGTAAAAATTCTTGAATTTAGAAATTTCAGAAGGAGAAAAGAAATGAGGTAAGGAGGCAGAAGATCTAATTTGATTCTGTAGTGATATACTTCAGTTGCTTCTTATGGTGGCATTTGCACAGCTGCTGTGTGCTGTAAATATTACATTTTCCCTTCAAGAGAGAACAAGTTAAAAAAGAAAGAAAAAAAACAGTGTGAAGGACATCCCTGTTTACTTGTTTCAAAATGGATAGGAACTGTCTCAGCTCTTATTCTGAAATGAAGTAGCTGAATGAGGCTGCTCTGCTCACACTGGTTGGCATCAGATGCTCATACCTCTGCTTTCCTGGGAAACCAATCTTGTCTTCAGGTCAAGAAAATAGTAGTCGTCAGAGTAGCAACTTTCAGAACAGTGAATGTACTGAGGAACTTCTTAAGAAGCTGGTAGAAATTAACATCCTACAAGTGATTTGTTGAAAGTAAGATGTAGTTTTTACACATGACTCTCAAGTTTATTATCCTTTCTTTTTTTCCTTATGGCACCCTTAAGTATAGCTATCTTTTTAGCTTATCCCTTTTGTCTGTTATGAGATCTAGTTATTACTGTTTGTTTTGGTTTAGTTTAGTTGTGCAGCTTTTCCCATTAGTTCATGACTTTCATTTCTGCTGGATCATTTCCCATAGTGGGGTTGTGCTTTTTAGCTTTTAGATAATAAAGGGTATGTAAGTATACACTGCTCACTGCTACTCTTTCTAGAGGCAAGAGGGAAAGGATATACAGGCAGGGGAAAAAACATGTACCATCCTAATGCAAATGTATGTCTGAGGAAGGGAAATATTTCTATATTGATTTCTCTCAGGTTTTTCTTTCTATCCAGAAGGGAGAACAGTGTGTCAATATGAGACACAAGTGTTCCAGTCAATGAATGTTGTGAACAAGTATCTGCAGTCTTTCTGACACTGTTTTCCTGAGTGTTCTTATTTTTAAAGAAACATTAAAAACATGGACTGCCTCTTATTTGGTACAAAGAAAAAAAGTGTAGCCATTGTAGTGTAATAGCTGAAAGTTGTAGTTCCCCATTCATTGTAGCAGAATAGAGGAAAAAGGTGTAGGTTTTCTACAGAATCAGAGAATCACAGAATTACAGAATGGTAGAGATTGGAAGGGACCGATGTGGAACATGGAATCATAGAATGGTTTAGGTTGGAAGGGACCTCAAGGACCATCCAGCTCCAACCCCCTGCCATAGGCAGGGACACCTCCCACTAGAGCAGGTTGCTCAAGGCCTCATCCAGCCTGGCCTTAAATGCCTCCAGGGAGGAAGCATCCACAAGCTCACTGGGCAACCTGGTCCAATGTCTCACCACCCTCACTGTAAAGACTTCCTCCTAACATCCAGTCTAAATCTTCCCTCTTCCAGTTTAAACCCATTCCTCCTCGTCCTGACATTACTAGACCTTGTCAATAGTCCCTCCCCAGCCTTCCTGTAGGCTCCCTTCAGATACTGCAAAGCCACTATAAGGTCTCCTCGAAGCCTTCTCTTCTCCAGGCTGAAGAGCCCCAACTCCCTCAGCCTGTCCTCATAGCAGAGGTGCTCCAGCCCTCTGATCATCTTCGTGGCTCTCCTCTGGACTCGCTCCAGCAGTTCCATGTCCTTCTTGTGTTGGGGGCTCCAGAACTGCACACAGTACTCCAGGTGGCGTCTGACAAGAGCAGAGTAAAGGGGGAGAATCACCTCCCTTGCTCTGCTGGCCACACTTCTCTTGATGCAGCCCAGCACAAGATTGGCTGTCTCATTCAAACTGAGAGAAAACTTTGCCTATTTTTCTGTAGTGAATGTGGGTAAAATAATTGTTTTATTTGTTCAAAGTGAAATAAATCTTTTTACTTTAAAATTTAGGAAAAGTTGGGAGGAAAGGTGGACGTAGACTGAATGCATCTTCAGTAGCCTGACTGAGTGGACTCTGCAGTGTGGAAAATATATTCTTATTCTTCTGTCCATAGATTGAGAAAAAATATATGATAAAACATGGGGCAGAAGATATGACAAAAATATATTGCCTTCTTGAGTTTAAAAGTGGAACCTAAGTTGATATTTACAGTAGAGAACATTCAGCGCTATTTATCTGGTTCGATGTTTTTACCTGAGGCAGAAATTGCTTAGTTCACAGATTCTGTGAAAAGTAATTCATAGTATTGATTAAGATAAATGCAACAGGTTGTAAAATAAAAAGAATATGTTTGGGAGTTTTGGCTTGGTTTTTGATTTGGGTTTGTTTTGTGGGTTTTTGTTCATTAACTTCGCTTTTACTCCGTGTGACATGCAAATGGAATTTAGCTAGTTTTACGGAGAAATGGGAAAGGAACTTAATCCCTTTATGAGAACAATAATCCTTGTGCAGAAGCTGTGGAAGCACAAAAGTTATTCTCTGTCATTCCATGAGTCAGAGACATAGTTCCACTGGCTTCTGTAAAGTCTTGATTAGCATATACAGCTACATGAAAATCAGTTTGCTGTTTCCCCAGTACTGCTCACTGCTCACAAAATACAATCTTTCATTTTCTCTCTCTTTTGTGTGATAAATCAACTGATCTAACTATCCCAACTTAATTACTTATCTGATACAATGCATATGAATAATCTTGGTATTTTACAGGCTAATTATGTGATCATTTGTATAAGCAGAACCTTTGATTGTAACTATTGGAATAAACAAGGCAGAACAGCAGGCAATATAGCTGCAAAATCTGAATCACTATTTTCATACTATAAAGGACTCTGAAAGTAGAAAGCCTATAATACAGTCAACTAAAAACCCATTTTGGATTCCACTGTAGTTAATGACTAAGCTTCCAGTAGTGATGAAAGCTGCCTAAGTCTATAAAACATATAGAAATTTGAAGAACAGCATATAATCTGAGAAGTATTATCCTATAAAAATTCCATATAGGCATTCTTCTCAAAAGCAAAATACCTGTTTACACTATAAGGAATTTAGAGTGAGCTGTCAACTTTCACTAAGAATCATTGAATCATAGAATCATAGAATGGTCTGGGTTGGAAGGGACCTCAAATGGTCATCTAGTACAACCCCTGCAGTAACTGCAGTAAGCAGGGACATCCTCAACTGGATCAGGTCACCCAGAACTTCTTTGAGCCTCACCTTGAATATCTCCAGGGATGGGACCCCAACCAGCTCCCTGGGCAACCTGTTCCAGTGTTTCACTACCCTCATGGTAAAGAACTTGTTCTTAACATCCAATCTAAATCTACTCCTCTAGTTTGAAGCCATCGCCCTTCACCCTTACACTATCGGCTTTTGTAAAGAGTCTCTCTCTCCATTCTTCTTGTAGGCCCTCTTCAGGTACTGCAAGGTTGCTATCAGTTCTCCCTGGAGCCCTCTTTTCCAGGCTGAACAAACCCAGGTTCCTTAGCCTCATAAGAAAAGCACAAATATAACTGTATTGGAACTGAATAGAGATATGGATTCATGCAAAGCCAGAATACATGAGGCAGTGTGGAAGTAGAAGGTGCAGGATATCCATTTTTGTGTTTCTGTGTCACATGGACTACCTAACCCACTCCCCAATACCCCATCCTCTCCAAACCAGCAAACAAACAAAACTCATTAAGACTCTACACTGACTTGGTAGCTGCTAGGGATTTTTACTAATACCCCTAAAGTGAATGAAGCACTTGTTTGTGATTTAATATATATTAAAAAAAAATAATTAATGAGAAATGCTTGGGCAGCATCTTGCGGCAGTGCGGAGTTCTACATGACGTCTGCAAAGACGCATCACGAGCAGGTTCCTTGTATATCATTGCACCAGCACCAGTCTCAAACGCATTTGCATAGGGCACATCAGGTCACCCATGAGGTCCAGCACTTAGCCTAATATTGCTGCCCAAAGATGACCCTTGAGTTTTGACCCTAAGCCTCATTCCAGGATGGCTACAGGGCAATGCTGAAGCTGTTTCTTATTGTCAAGGGAAACTTCACTTCCTTGGGAGGAGTCCTTCTGGGTTTGACATTTCTGCTTTCAGACAATTTAACCCTTTCTTCTAGCTGCACTTCTTATTCTCCGTACTAGATAATTTCTCAATCACATATTACCACTGCTGAGCAGTTACAATTAGAATTTGTCTTTCATATAGAAAATATATTTCAGGATTTGGGAGTTAATAGGAAAGGGATGGTGGCAAAAAAACCCACAAACCTTAGTAGAGGATCTGATTAAAGCAATATCAGTTGATAAATGAGCAAACCATTCTCTGAAGGCAAACCCAAAGGAGACTATAGAATGACTGACATATCATGTCAATAGAGAAACAAATGACCCAGTGTAAACACTATGTGAAGATAAAGTGAGGAAAAAATGGACAGCCAGTCAAATAATCTGCAAGTCATTTAGCGAATACAGGAATACCATACAATGCAAGCTTTTAATTCACTAGAATGGTGTGGGGACCAGAGCACAAAGAAATAATAGGAAACAGGACAACAGAAATGTTCTTCACACAAAATTGCACCAATTTAGGAGGGGGGGGAAAATAAAGGAAGAAAAAAGAAAAGCCTAGTAGCTGAATAATTCCAAAAGACCAACACTGTCTGCTTCTCTTTTTAACAGTTAAGTAAAATCCATAGTATAGGTGGTAATGTAACTGCTGACTGAAACATCCATGTAGGTTATACAATAAACACAAGGTATTGCGGAAGTAGGTTTGAATATCCACTTCTACCTTTGCTTTTCTTATAGAGTATATGATTGAGAAGCAGAAGAATAAGAGATTTTTAAGCATTTTTTTATTACTGATTTTTAATTTCCTTTTCATAAAAAGAAAAATGAACATATATCATTATCATACTGAGCTTCTACCAAATCATTAACATTATTAAACCTCCAATAGGTAGATTATAGTCTGTACAAGAGACTTGTTTGCAAGCATAGGAAAAGAGTAGTAGTTCATCTGGGATGAAGAATGACTCCATTTTAAATCTAAATGCTTTTCTTTAATATTTTTATGCTTGCATGAAAATTATCACTGTAATTTCCGTTCTTATTTCTAGTTTTCTATGGTAAAACCAACTAGAGTCTTAGCAATTCTTAAAAGCTCTGTGTAAGTAGCTATGGCTGTATTTCATAGTATCATAGTATCATCAGGGTTGGAAGAGACCTCACAGATCATCAAGTCCAACCCTTCACCACAGAGCTCAAGGCTAGACCATGGCACCAAGTGCCACATCCAATCCTGCCTTGAACAGCTCCAGGGACGGAGACTCCACCACCTCCCTGGGCAGCCCATTCCAGTGTCCAATGACTCTCTCAGTGAAGAACTTAAGTTGTCATACATAAGTAATCAGTCTTGTCACTAAATTTAAAAATAATGTGGCTGATGAAGAAGAAATGTGTTTTTTTTCTTACAGAGTGCATTCACTTTCCATAATAGGTTAGTGACCACATAAATTCAGTCTTCCAGACAAATGAATGTTCAGTTAAATGAGAATCTAGAAATTGCACATTAAAATAAATGCAACTGTACTGATCTTCACAACTGAATTAACAGATGCATATGCAGTAGTGACTATCTAGCCAAGAACATACAGGCTAAGTTGTATGTAGTTAAAATCCACCTTTTACTAATGAGTGTATATTTTTACATTCCAGTTGTACAAGGTAAAAAACGCATCTCTGAGTCAGAAAACAGGATTTTTTTTTATTCATCTTCAACTTTGTTTATGCCAAACTTGTCATTCATGAAACAGTTTGGTATGCTAACTTTTCAAAAGAGACATGAAAAGCAGGAGTCACTCTTCTTCTACACAGTTTACTGCTGGCCCAAAGCACATTTCCTTTGATCCTTATTGACAAGGATCTGTTTGTAGTCCGTGGGAAGAAATAACAGAACATAATTCAGTTCAACCAACATCTCAGTCATACTCAGAGCATCTGCCAGTAAAAGGAACCCGGGATGCTAGTTGGCTCAGTATTACATGTTAAACTTCGTTTGGCAACAATAGTCTCATATTACAAAAGTCATCTTGGTCAGGTTTTGCAAAATGGGGTATGCAGACAATGTATAACAGGATTTTATATTATAGCTCTAGAAACTTTAATAAATATAACCTGCATTTAGTAAGAAATGGTATTCTTCAGAGTATGTGCTGTTTGTAATATGCATTCAAACCTTATCATATAACTCTTCTATTATGAAATGCAGAGGAAATTACATCCTTATGGTTAGCAAAATAACTTCATAGATTCATATAACGGTTTGGGTTGGAAGAGACAATCATCTAGTTCCGACCGCTCCCTGCTTTGGACAGGGATTGCTCAAGGCCTCAATTTATAATAAGAGCACTTTTACATGAGCAGTTTCTTATCATTAAGCTTTTATTCAAAGAGCAGGTACTCCTATCTGACAGACCTTGGTCAAATGATCTAACGTGAATCTTGTATAACTATTAGAAACTTCATCTATTTAAAAGGACTTATACCTATATGGTCTGGATTTTTGTCGCCTTCTGACCCACCCATACTGTGTAATTACTGATACCTAGTTATATGTGCCACTTCTGTTGCAGTAACTTGATTTCAACAACCTTCATTCTGTTACCACAATCCGGTCCACTACTGAAAGCTTTTGCTTAATATTTTGATATGAAATGTATTCCCCTCCTTGGGCTCTTGGTTATTCTATCTCTGTCATGTGTTTAGAGCTTGAACAACAATATTACATGCATATAGAATTGTAAGAATCCCCTTTAAATTTCTATTGTAACTAATCCCTAGATGTGTCAATCACACATTGCCTGCATGCTCTGGCTTTGCCTGTACCCATATCAGCCCACTCCCTGGTGTGACAACCCTTATGTGGGCTCAGCTAAAGTGTGGATCCTGCACTGTAACCTGAGGTGCTGGAACTAAACTGCATATGTGGCACCAATGGTGAGGGTGCTCTGCCAACCCTATTCAGAGATCACAATGACAATAGGATGACTCTGACATTCTCATACTGCTGTGGTCTTTTTGTACTTCTTTTCAAGCCAAATCCCTTGTTTCTGAATTCTTTGGTAATCTTCTGCTTATCATTTAATCTAACATGGATGTAAACCACAGCACAAGAACTTCCACCTCAACAAGAGGAAGAATTTCTTTACTGTGAGGGTGACAGAGCACTAGAACAAGCTCCCCAGAGAGGTTGTAGAGTCTCCTTCTCTGGAGACTTTCAAGACCCATCTGGATGCAATCCTGTGCAACCTCCACTAGATTCTATGGTCCTGCTCTGGCAGGGGGGTTGGACTCAATAATCTCCAAGGTCTCTTCCAGCTCTACCATCCTGTGATCCTGTAACAGTCATCAGCATCTTCCTCTCTAGGAATGTCAGTGTCTGAGCAAGCAGACTCTCAGACTGTGCTTGGTAATCCATTCACATGACATACAGTCCCATTGCCACTGTCCTAGTTATGGATATCTATGGCAAGGAGAGCATCTGGGCATTTTGCATAGGATCTACTCCACTTGCCTGTTACTGTGTTCTGTTGCTGCTGTGCCAGACTTTCAAGAGAAGAGCCTAAAAAGTCACTGGGTATGTTGGAGGGCTTTGCATGTGCTGAGAGCGAGAGCCAAAAAGTAAGCAGGTCATATTGATTTGGGTGCTGCAGGTTATCTTACAGTTACATGGGAGAAGCTTAAATGTCTGTTCTGTAAATATTTTTACTTAAAGTCAGTATTAAGCATCTATGAGTATCTATTCACCAGTTTAAGAACAAAGAGTGCTGGGGAAGGAGCTAGTTATATACAATGGCAAATTCATTATAGTGTATTTACTTTGTGATAAGCAATTTGCATTTGTTTATCTTCCCTCTAATTTCCGTGCTCTTTATGCAATTCAGCTAGAGTGATTACCAATGTTTGAATAAATGGCAGATTTACTGCATCTTGTGAAACAAGTCATTCCTTTAAGTTATTGTGCTAATCAAATGTATTTACTCTGGAATTGAATTGGTATTTAATGCCATTTATCCTTTGAGATGTGAGAGTTTTGGGTTTTTTTTTAATTTCTCAACAGTTTATTTTTTGTCAAATACTGAAGCCTGCCATACATTATGAAACTAATAGAATGTAGCTCAAGTATAAGGTAATAAATATCTAGACAATGTTTTCTTCTGAATAATAACCAACCAACTAACAACAAACCAAAACCTGAACTTGATTTATTACACTCTATAATAAGCGTGGATAGTAGATAATAAGCCTGCTTGTTTGACAAGGGATTTGGAGGTTTGGACCCAATAAAAAATTAAATACAGTTGATTATGCAGCTTATCTATCTACATGTTGAGATTAAAAGCCATATATTTTTCAAAGGGGGATTTTCAAAGCCATATAGTTTTCAAATGATGTCCCTACCTGTGGTGTGGGGGAGTTAGAACTAGATGATCTTTGAGGTCTCCTCCAACTTAAACCATTCTATAATTCTATGATAGATGGTCAACTCCACTGGCTTTATTAAATTGAAATAGCAGATACACTTGCATATCTTTCAGCTTGTGGAATTTATATTCTTTTTCTTTATAAAACAAAACCAAAGAAGCAAAACCCAACAACAAGAACAAAAACCAACAAAAAAAACAGCAAAGCTGAACCCAAAAGTTTTTTAGCAGCTACAGACAGCACATTTAAAACTGACTTACTGTACCTTCAGCTGACTAAAATAACTGTGTGTGACTAATTATAACCTCCTTATGTCTAAAACTGTCTTTTAAAAATGCATAAAACATTAATTAAGGTTCATTTAATATAATTCTGTGTTGAACTATAAACTAAAGTTGTACTATTAATGTCCCTAAGAGCACTGAAGAGCAAGTAATGTGTCTAGAGTTTCCTGTATTAGCAGAGTTAGGTAAAAGCTTTCAATTTGACAGCATTTGGAAAAGCCATTGCTTATAATATTTATTTAGTTTTGACACTCTTCTCCCCTTAGAAACTTTAGAAGGCTACTTGGATTTGTGGGAAGTATCTTTCTGTCACTGTGGCCTAAATTCTACTTTATATACATTGGAGTGAAACAATGGTAATTCTGTGGAAATTATTGTCAAAGTAACCTTTGTAAAACATCATTAGAGTATGATTTGGTATCAATTAACTTTCAGCAGAAGATGAAATCTTAGTGAGGAAAAGAGAGGAAGATCTTTCATTCCACACTCTTAATTTCTTCTGGCTTCTGAAAGAGTTTTTGTATCATTTTTCACACTACTCCCTGATCTGTAAAGAAATTGTTCACAAATTTTCTTTGAAGATTTCCCTGAGAAAAAAATAGCACTTGAATTTCATTAAAAAGAATGAGCCAATTCTCACTACAGAATAAATTCAAAAGACTATTATGCTGTCCTTAAAAGGCTATGAGGATTCCTTGTAATGCTAATCTCTGAGTGAAATTTTATCCCAAGTTTTGGAGAGATCTTGTCAAATGGAAATGATCATTGCCTTCAGAATTTTTATGGAGTCAGCTATGTTACATTTAACAGAGCAGAAGTTTATATATGAAGCCCACAGAAGTTCAGGCACCTGAAATATGATACAAGCTCATTTGGAGAAGGTAGATTCAGTTCACCTTTTCATTTTCACTTAAACTTGAACCTAATTTCACTTAGTTTTTTTAGTTAATGTTTCATTTTCCCCCCTTGCATTCTAATTTTAGACAAATACACCATTGCTACTTTGCCTCCAAGTGTCAAAAACTCAGTTGGAATCTGAATATTGTCCAATTCAGAAGACAAATATGTATCAATATCAAAATTTTATCCTCATGAAATACAGTAGTGACTTCGTCAGGACCCCAACATTAGGGGCAAAAGTTGACATTTCCACAGGATGTTTGAATGTTCTGTGTATTGATGAAGAACAAAATTCTTTCAAATATGAGTGCATTAGCTGAAGTAGCTCTTGAAAAACCTTGCTTTTGCTCAGAATCTCCCACAGATCTGTCAGTTTTCATCTTATGTGCAACTTAAAGGATGTATCTTCAGAATTTTGATTCTATGAAAAATGTGGATAGGATTAATTTAGTTAAATTACATTGATTATTGTCTTAGTTCAGAAAACAAAATACACACCTGAGTTCAGGAGACACATTAGTTCTCAGGAATTTTTCCTTCAGTCTCTTTCCTTACCTAGGATTATTAATACCTTTATTTAACTTCATGGGATAATTTGTACCTTGATTTATCATTCATTTTAGAAAGTGGCAAAACTATTCACTGTTTTACATTAGTTATGGTCGATCAGTTTCCATTTCCTGTAGAACAATCAATTCTGACCAATTTTGTAACCCCTGGAGCAAGAGATGGTCTACCCTGAATTGGCCATTGTTGGTCATTGTAGGTGAAAAGTAAAACTGATAGGTATTTTTTGGCATTTGTCTCTGAGGCAGAGATATCTAAGGTAGAGACATAATATGCATCTCTTCTGGGAGCCCTCTATTTGACAAAACTAATCAAGCACATCACGATACTTTTCTTTAAGAGGTGGTGGTATTTAATGTCTTAGGAGCATTAGTCAGAAGTTTAAAAATGAAAGAAGTTTATTTAATACAGCTTTCCAATTGGTTAGCATTGGTAGAATAGAAGTGCTCTGGATAGCTTAAGATTTTAATTAAGGTGATTACTGTGTTTATTTTTAAAATTAAATACCTTGTAACTCAGTTGAGTTGCTTGTTTGCAAAGATTAGAAAAATCATTATGCTGCATATACAGTCAAAAAACTAGAGGCAGTGTTGAGATAAAAAAACTTGATTTTCGCTCTAATGGTATTTTTAGTGATATTTGCACCATGAAAATGCATTTGTGGTGCCTGAGGTGATGTTTCTTCATAACTGCTGTGGTTCTTGTGTATCTCAGCAAAGGTTTCCCTGTGTATACGTCAGGTGTATGTGACATTAGTAGACTGATCTATGTTTGCTTCTTCTTTCTACCTTCCTCAAGTTTTGGTTTTGTTATTTCTTTATTTATTAATTTAAAAGATGAAATTCAAGGTTATCTTCATATTATACCACCTTCCCATTTCAAAGCCACAATTACAAACAGAAGTATCAGAGCATCTCCAGAGGATGGTACAAAGCAGTCTTTTATTTTCAATGACTATGTGGAAAATGAAACCTAATTTAGGTACCTTATAAATATTTCTTATTTTGATTAAGTCTAGAGATGTCTTGTTCTGCAGAAACAACAGAGAGTGAAATATATAGTGCTTCCTGGTGGTGTGTATTGTCACTTTGTCACTGCTATAAATTAAGAAAATCTTTGAGAAAAAAAAAAGTTTCTTGCGATCATTGATAGTTCATTTGGAACATCTGGATGGAACTTTTTGAGGACTAGGAATTTTGGTGAGGTTTTTGGGTGGGTGGTTTTGATTTTTTTGGTTGAGTCCTTTGTTGTTGTTGTTTGGTTGGTTTGTTGTTTGAGGTTTTGTTTTGGTTGGGTTTTTTTGGGGGGGGAGGGGAGGGAAGTGTTTGGTTTGTTTGGGTTTTTTTCCCTCAAGATTAGAGTGGGTTTTTTTTTTCTATCAAACACTTTTGAAAACCCACCTAAAACCAGACACTAAGCTTGCACAGGCTCCTTGGAAAATTCCACTCTACAAAAAATGCCTTTGATTCTTTATTGTATATAAGCACTGGTTTTGCAGCATTTAACCTTTCTAATAAGGTGTCTTGGTTCTGCTGGGACAAAATCAAAGGCCAGCCATAGGTTGCAGGCCATTATCAGTTCTGAGTCTGCTAGGATATCTGACTGGAGTTGGCTTACAGGTGGATCCTAAACTATGAGTATCACACTCAGGATTATCATGGATTAAGTTGAATCAACTGATGTGTGTTTAATAATATACTGTCAGCTTCAAAATGAAAGGTCTGGATGGAGCAAAGTATAATAGGGCTTGTAGGTCAGATTGTAATGTGAGAGGATTCCTGTTCCAGTTTCTGCTTTCACTTTCTGTTTTGGGGGTGTTGAGCTTTTCTGCTGGCCTGGCTGTGCTTGGGTGGGGGAACTGTTTTATTGCTGGCTTCTGCTGCTTCTGCTTTTTGCTCAGGTAACTGTACAGGATACTATTTTATTAAATTCCTTATCTCAACCCAGAGTAATTTTGGTTTTCTGTTTGTTTTTCTGTGTGTGTTGCTTTCTCTCCTGCTTTGTGTGGGGGGGTGGAGGACTTGTGAGAGTGGGTTGTGTTAAACCAGGAGGAAGTTTGATCAGAAGAGGAGATCTTCTTGTTACAGCCTCTTGCTTTTGTTTGGATTTGGCTCATCCTCACACCTTTTCCAGCTCTTGAGGACTGACTTCCTGAGTATTGTCAGTGCTGCACTTTTGCTGGGCTGAGTATAATTTTATGTACCTTATATTGAGACTGGTGCCAATTTGGCTGTTTCACCAAATCTCTTTTCATTTCAATCCATGCCTTTTGTCCTTTTCCTGATGCTCTTTCTCTGATGGGGAGGAGTCATTGGCCGAAAGCAACTGCTATAGTTCAGCCATGGATACAGGCCAAATGTAGATATAAGGTTACTACCCAAGCTGACTATAGTAGCAAATACTCTACTGCATGCATTTTAATTATTGATAAATAGATGTCTACTCTGGGACCCCTGCAGCTATCAACAATACTTGCTTTACTGAAGTTGCCAACTGGACAGCTTCAAAGCACCAGAATGCCAACAGTAGGCATGAGGCAACTGCAGTGATTTCAAAAGAAATTCACAGCAGGAGATTATTGATAATCTGTATCACAGCCCACTGCCCTGGAGGTGACTGTTTTACAAGAACACCTTCATGCACTTCAGGTTTGTATGTGCAAAGGGAGAATGGATTAATTTTGGATCTTTGTTGAGTTAATAACTTGTGAAACTAATTGAATGAAACTACAGAACATTTTCCTTTTTTCTTCCATATATACATATATAATAATGGAATTTGTTCAGCACCATTCCCATGAAGAACATAATCCAATTGTTATGAAGGGGTAGATAATTGTGAGACAATATTTTTCCAAAATTAATGTTGGTTATTAATTTTGATGTTCAGAACTCTCACCCCCTCTGACCACTAATGTTCATAATAATCGTTTCTTGCACAATCATGGAAACATTTTACAGATGATGACTAGATCTAGTAGTAACTTGCAAAAATAGAAACATTAATTGAATTGGAAGAGAAGATTTTTGCAGCCAAGTACCGCTTGTGGTCCATATACCGCTTGCCCACTAGATGGACTCAACGAGCTCCTTTCTGCTTATGGCAGAGGGCAACAGTGAATTAGAAAGAGGCTTTTAAGCATTTACTCACAAAATATTATCTCTCAACTCGCAGGGCTAGCCACAGCTTCAGACAGAACCCAAAAGCTTTCAGGGAATTCTGTCTTGTTGGCCACTGAGACTTCTGATTCTTCCCAGGCTTCCGGAGAAAGGAGGCAAAAGATCTCTGACCTTGTCTCCTGGCTCCTCTGGATGATCTGTGTATCTCCAGAACTTCCCACCTTGGCAGGAGACTTTCAGATGTAGGCAGGATGCCTTGTGATGTGGAGTCTTAGCACAATGTCATGCTTGCTATGCAGGCCGATTGTGTGGAGACATTTAGAGCCTGTCCCTGGTAAACTCACGATAGTGGAGGTTTCCAGGCAAACAATAAGACGGTAAGCAATGGCAGCAGGCAACGGCAGGCACGAACAGAATGGCAGAGCACACTGCATTTACCTGCATATTTCTTTTATCAGTGTAAGCTGAGACTAATGGGCCTTTGGACGCAGAATAGCCAATCAGAATGGCAGTTATCCAAGCTTGATCATATTAGGTGAAAAATTTGGGAATAGCATAGGCCTTGCACAAGGCAAGCACAAGCTAAGCATGTGTACCTTGTTTACCAGAGGAGAAAAACATGCCTGTGCAAGCCAGGACATGTATAAGCCTATTTCTGGCTCGTCAGGCCTGCCCCGACACCATATTAGATGGTCTATATCTTTTGTGCATGTTAGTTTTGATTTATTTGCTGGAGCAAGAAAATTTAGACAAAAAGTAAAATAATAGCTCAGAGAGACTCTCTTAAAAATGTGATCCTTCAATAGGTATGTGATTTCATTCTGGTTTTATTTTTCTTTCATACTTTCATAACCTTTTGGGACAAGTTTCGCCAAGGGTGATTTTCTATTAGAAAAAACACATATGTGTCATGATTTAACCCCAGTTAGCAACTGGACACCATGCTTCTCTCTCACTACTTTGCCTGCTCCTAGTAGGACAGGAAGGAGTAACATGGATTGAGATATGAAGAATTTAACAATTGAAATAAAGTACCAATAAATGATGATAATATTAGTAATAATAACTTTTAATTAAAAGAAAGATGACAAAAAGAGAGAGAAACAAAACACAAGAAATAGAAGTGATGCACGATGCAGTTCCATACCACTCACTGACTGATGTCCAGTCAGCCTCTGAGAAGAAATTGACATTGCAGAGCCACAAAGATGATTAAGAGAATGGAACATCTCTGTAACAAGGACAGACTGAGGGAGCTGGGGCTCTTTACCTTGGAGATGAGGAGACTAAGGTGTGACCTCATCAATGTTTATAAATAAGTAAAGGGTGAATGACAGGAGGATGGAGCCAGGCTCTGCTTGTTGATGCCCAATGACAGGATGAGAGGCAATGGGTGTGTCGTGGCTTTTTAAAGAGAGATGTCAGAAATTAAACTCTCAAATCAAAACTGGGGAGAAAATACAGAGTTATATTTAGAGAGAGAAAATACAGAGTTAGACATTATAAAGCAATTACCCCATCCATGGCAAACCCCCTTAAATTTTTTTACCCATCCCAAGAAAACTAGATCTACACTCCCCAGTGCTCCAATCCTTCCCCCACCCAGTGCCTCTGCCATCCAAAGAGGCCTAACCAAGCCTCTGGAGGCCTACTTCTTACATGTTCTTCCTGATAAAGTGGCTCCCACCACACACACAGGGCAGGAGGAAGAGGAGGANGTGTAGCCTCAACCTGGGACAGGGTGGAAGCTGAGGCATAGGAAGTTTCATGTAAACATGAGGAGGATTTTTTTACTGTGAGGGTGACAGAACACTGGAACAGGCTACCCAGGGCAGTTATGCAGTCTCCCTCTCTGAAGATATTCAAAACCCACCTGGACGTGTTCCTGTGTGATCTGGTATAGGTGATCCTGCTCTGGTAAGGGGGTTGGACTGGATGATCTTTCAAGGTCCCTTCCAGCCCCTGACATTCTATGGTTCTATGATTACTTGCAACATCTAAAACATTAGTGTCATCAATGTAATTTTCACACTAAACTGAAAACACAGCTACTAGAAAGAAAATTAACTCTTCCTTAGCTAAAACAAGGTTACAAACTAAAGAATCTTAGCTCAAGAAGAGGAAAATCCAACTCAGAGCAAGATTTTGAAAGCAATATAATATATCATGCTCTGGGTAAGAAAAAGTTTCTTCTTTGCTGTTACAGAAGGTAAAATCTCCTGGGGAGGTTCTAATTAGATGTAAGATGAAAATTTGTCATAGTGAGACCAGTCAACCACTGGATTAATCATCTAGGTGAAGTGGTGAATTCCCCAACACTGAACATTTAGGGTTCATCTGGACAGAGTGCTGGGACATCTTGTGTAGATCATGTTTCTCCCAGGAAAGGTTGGACTGGGTAATCCTTGAGCCCCCTTACAGCCCGGGTTTTTCTGTTCTATGAAATGTTTCATATCTGTGCTGAGCTCATTAACAGCTTGGAGACGCTGTAATTATATCATAACTGAACTTCAAATACATGACATCTTGAAATTGCCTAGAATACCTATTGGACAATTATGTCAAAAGCTCAGAAGTTCATGCTGTTGTGGTTATCTCAACAGCTATAAATAATTCCTAATAAGATGTAAACTAAAATTTTAGCTTATACTTATACAATTACAAGTAATTTCTATTACTTTCAGAAAATTAATGAGCCACGGTGTTAAGCAGAACTAATGAGGAGGATTTATTTGTCTCTTCTCCTGATTTATGCTAATATGAATGCATCTCTAGTTTGAATTAAACTGTCTAACACTGGTTTTGCCAGGATTAGAATTTCTCAAATGCTTTGCATTCTCACATGGTTGCTATATCAGTTCAGCTATTTCATCACCAGTGGTTTCAGTCTGGATGTTAACACTAAAAGCAGAGCACTACATAGTTCATTTTAATCGCTAAGAAGTTTACATTTTTTTCAAGTTTATTCTTGGAGTGTGAAATCTCTGTTGTTGTTGAAGCTAATGCCTTAGCATCTCAGAACAGGAATAGAAAATGAAGATTCTTTTCCATTGTTTTCAAAGATGATCCATCAGCTATTGATATTAGAATCATAGAATCATAGAACCAACCAGGTTGGAAGAGACCTCCAAGATCATCCAGTCCAACCTAGCATCCAGCCCTATCCAGTCAACTAGACCATGGCACTAAGTGCCTTATCCAGGCTTTTCTTGAACACCTCCAGGGATGGTGACTCCACCACCTCCCTGGGCAGCCCATTCCAATGCCAATCACTCCCTCTGGCAAGAACTTCCTCCTGACATCCAGCCTATACCTCCCCCGGCACTACTTGAGACTGTATTAGAAAGCATAATGCCCCTTTATTGACTTTAAACACATTTAATGCTCATAATTATGCATTCCCTTTAACAGTGTGTATCGGGGCTNAGGGGCGGGTAGAGGAGGAGGGCAAAATTATCTCACGGTGTTGCTAAGTGACAAAATAGCAGAGGTTCTGCATTTACAGATAACAAATGTTTGAATGCTATCCCATTGTGATATTGACAGATACCATATGTTCACTCTTTGAAGAAAAAACATAGAGTAAATCAGAGGTTTTAAATTTCTTAAGGCCTTACGTAGAGGGAGTACTTTAAAACTGCGCAACAAAATTAAATCTCCTGATTCAGAAGCATGTCTTAAGGATTTAACGGCATGGTACACATTTAACTTCAGGAAGGTAAATGACCTGAATTGTCTTTTCTTGGTCTTTTAATTATCAGAGCACCTCCTTGGTTAGTCTGTGGAAGTGGTATCAAATGTCATCCAAATTTAAATGTCATCCAAATTTAATTTAATAGTTGGCCTAGTAAACAGATTTATAGTACTTACACTAAGATTAGTATTTACATAAATAGTTGTTTGTGATATTTTTAATGAAATATGATCTTTGAAATGCATTGCAGAAATGCATAAAAACATTTCACATTCCAGAATGGCATTATCTGAAATTATGACATGTAAGAAAGTAAGCTTAACTTTGATAGACAATGATGTCTTAAATTCTGATTAAGTCCTGTATGTTTGCAAGACAACTTAATTGGTTTGCTAAAGCTTAGGTAACCCCAACTCTTCATAGCAAATGCATGGTCTAGTTGACTGGATAGGACTGGGTGCTAGGTTGGACTGGATAGGACTGGGTGCTAGGTTGGACTGGATGATCTTGGAGGTCTCTTCCAACCTGTTTGATTCTATTCTATTCTAAGCATCTGTCGAAAATTAGGTTGTAACATACTGATAATTTATTTCTTCTGCCAAGTATTTAAAACTTGTGATTGGATGATTGTATAGATGGTAGATTCCTTTGCTAGTCCTGCCCTCTCTACCTGACTTCTTCACAAATCTCAAAACTTCGAAAAAAGATCCAGTTCAAGGTATAATGCCTGTGAAATTAAATGAAATGTTCCTTTAGAAATACCCAAATTTAACTCTCAAGCTGACTGTTCAGAAAGCGAAAATGGAAAAGGTATGCATAAATCAAGCCAAGGGGTGCTTGAAAATACTTGTATCTGGTTGCAGAGCAAGACTGTATATGTGTGCAAATATATGTGGTTTACTAGATCTATTGAAGCAGAAGAAATGGTTGGTTCCTCTCTCCTCTTTGACATGCTTTAGTGGACTGTCAGAGGGATCTTTGACATTGTCTACAGTGAAAAAGTGTGAAGTTGCTGTCTTTGGAACTTTATTCAAGATCATTGTCACTCACTTGTCATTTGACTATACTCAGCTTTATTCTTCTTTCTGAACTGATGAAATGTTTGGAGAAATCCGTGGAAGTTATGGAAGTACATCTATAGACATATGATATAAATGCAGTTAGAAAACCAGTGTATCTTCTGTGTAGATCTTTGCAATGTATTCTTATTTATTTGATAATTCTCTTTCGAATTTAAATAAACAGTCTTTAATATGTGGTTATAAAGCATAAATAACTTTAAACAGCGTTTAGAATTCTAATACGCTTTTCACAGTCTTTGTTACCTTGATACAAAACTTAAGTACAGGGTAGAATGAATCACAGAATCATAGAATGGTTTAGGTTGGAAGGGACCTCAAGGATCATCCAGCTCCAACCCCCTGCCATAGGCAGGGACACCTCCCACTAGAGCAAGCTGCTCAAGGCCTCATCCAGCCTGGCTTTAAACACCTCCAGGGAGGAAGCATCCACAACCTCCCTGGGCAACCCATTCCAGTGTCTTACCACCCTCACTGTAAAGAACTTCCTCCTAACATCCAGTCTAAATCTCCCCTCGTCCTGGCATTACTAGACCTTGTCAATAGTCCCTTTCCAGCCTTCCTGTAGGCTCCCTTCAGATACTGGAAAGCCACTCTAAGGTCTCCTCGAAGCCTTCTCTTCTCCAGGCTGAAGAGCCCCAACTCTCTGAGCCTGTCCTCATAGCAGAGCTGCTGCAGCCCTCTGATCATCTTCGTGGCTCTCCTCTGGACCCGCTCCAGCAGTTCCATGTCCTTCTTGTGTTGGGGGCTCCAGAACTGCACACAGTACTCCAGGTGGGGTCTGAGGAGAGCAGAGTAAAGGGGGAGAATCACCTCCCTTGCCCTGCTGGCCACGCTTCTCTTGATGCAGCCCAGCACAGGGTTGCTGTCTGGGCTGTATGTGCACACTGCTGGCTCATGTTGAGCTTTTCATCAACCCAGACCCCCAGGTCCTTTTCCTCAGGGCTGCTCTCAGCCATTCCCCACCCAGCCTGTATCTGTGCCTGGGATTGCGTCAACCCAGGTGCAGGACCTTACATTTGGCCTTGTTAAAGGTCATGAGGTTGGCCTGGGCCCACCTCTGCAGCATGTCCAGGTCCCTCTGGATGGCATCCCTGCCCTCCAGCAAGTCAACTGTGCCACACACAGGGTAATGGTCTACAGTGTTGCAATTTGAATCACCATTTAAAAAAATCCCATTTTTAAAAATCTGCATATTGTGTTAAGTATTCAGCTGAAATGAACAGCTAGCCAAGTTAGTTGTAATTGACTGAATATATATATATATATATATATTTCAAGTTATTTTGTCTGTGCAAGCCTGGAGGCCACAGGAAAGTTGGTCATCCTTTGTCATCATTCTGTCCATTTTAACAGTGTGAAAATGACCATATTGCAGCTAGAAATATGTAAGGGAAAAAAAAAATCGTGTGAGAACAAAAGGGAGGCCACTTCATAGCATGAACTCCTTCTGGCTCAGTTGCCAGATGGAAAGAAAGGAGTGATACTGACTCTGTGCACTCACCTCACTTCTTCATTACAATGCTTGCCAAAAACTTTACAAAGCCCATCCTACCCCATCCTCCTTTCCTCTACTGTACTGAAGGTGTTTTTAGAAGTGCTAAAAGTCTGACAGCATACTTTAAGCTTGAGGAGATTTTTTTTCCTTGTTGGGTCAAAACTGGCAGAGTCTGGAGGAACTTTTAGCTTTTTTTAAAATGTTTCTCAGACCATCAAGCAGACAAAAGTTGAAGAAGGCATTTTGATGTTCATGAGTTTACAAGAGTTTTTAGCTTATTTGAAGTTAGTGCTGTGCGTGGGCAAAGATAAACAAACATGTTATGGCTTTTAGAATAGACTCCCTGCAGCCCTTGCATTGGAAACAACTTTAAAACTGTGATACACCTCTTCAGTTAAATATGATGTCTGTTTTACTGACTATGGGGAATAAAACTATAGAAGGTTTCTCTGGGTCTGTATTTGCATGGATCTCCCCAGCAAAAATCTTGCTGAAAAACAATTTTTTGTTTGGTTTTGTTGGTTTTGGGGTTTTTTGTTGTTGTTGTTGCTTTCCCTCACTTATGTGTTGGTGGAGAGCTGGCTGTGTTAACCCAAGACTATGACATAGACTGTGGGATTAATTGCACCCTCAACGAGTTTTCATATGACGCCATTCAATTGGTACCATTCAGGGAAGGAGTATCATCCTGATGGACCTTGATAGTGAATCCACATGAACCCCATGGAGCTGAACAAGGCCATGTGGTCAGTCTTACATCTGTGTCAGGGCAATCACAGAATCACAGAATTAACCAGGTTGGAAAAGACCGTCAAGATCATTGAGTCCAACCTATCACCCAACACCTTCAAATTAACTAAACCTTGGCATTAAGAGCCTCATCCGGTCTCCTTTCAAACACCTCCAGGGATGGTGACTCCAGCACCTCCTTGGGCAGCCCATTCCAATGGCCAAAACCCTCATTATCAATACAGAATGGGTGATGAACTAATTGGGAGCAGGTCTGTGATGAAGGATTTGGCCATACTGGTCAATGTAAAACCGTGTTATGAGCCCACATCCCAGAAAGCCAGTTACATCTTTGGACACATTAAGAAGTCTGGCAAATAGATTGAAGGAGGTGATTTTCCTCTTTTACTTTGTGCTCATGAGATCCCATCCGCATTCCATTCTGGGGTCCCAAATACAAGAAGAACATGGAGATGTTAGAGTAGGTCCAGAGGAGGACCATGAAAATAATCAGAGGGCTGGAGCACCTTTACTATGAAGGAAGGCTTGAGGGATTTGGATTTGTTCAGCCTGGAGAAGAGAAGGCTCTGAGGAGATCTTGAGGCAGCCTTTCAATGATTAAAGTAGACTTATCAGAAAGATGGAAGTGTTTTACCAGGCTTTGTAGTAACAGAACAGTTAAGCAGTAAGAGTTTTAAATTGAAAGAAGATAGATTTCGGTTGAAAATAAGCAAGAAGGTCTTTACTATAGTGAGACTCCAGAACAGGTTACCCAGTGAAGTTGTGGATCTCCCATTCATGGAATTTTTCAAAGTTAGCTTTGCTGGGGCCTTGCGCAGCCTAGTTTATATCCCTGCTCATGACAGGTGTTTTGGACTAGACAATCTTTGATAGCTCTTTCTAACCCAAACCATTCTACAATTCTGTGATTCTATGATACTATCCTCTAGCACCTGCACCATCAACATCGTGTGGAGAAAATTACTACTGTGATAGACAAATGCTTCCCTTTAAAAAATAGATTTTTTAAATTATTCGTGGACTCTTAGCTGGTTCTACCTGTTCTGTACCAGTCCTATCTACATTGTTCTTCTATATCAAGCAATTCTTTAGTGAAGAAAGAATTATTATTTTTCATAAGAGCTTGACCATAGAGTCTTCATTATGAACATTTTCACTCTTGAAGGCTGTCAACAAATCTATCCTTAGAGTGTTTTTTAGAGGAGATGATAGATTATCCCCAGTGCATTTGGGAACTTGGTCACAAATGATAGGCAGTATCCCCCTATGTGCTGGCTGTTTTTTATGCCTTATCCAAGAAGAATGTCTTTTTTTCCCCCTGCTTTCTTAGCACTTTCGTGGAACTTTAATTCAGAGCAGAGCTCCCACTGATTTCAGTTCTGACTGTCAACATTTAGGACCCCTGCAAATTGAACTGTTGTCAGAAAAATATAATCCGGTCTATTTCCAGTACACCATAGCTAAATGAGATTGGGATCCTGTGGAAAATATTACATGATCATGTAACTAAAGCTATGGTAGAATGGCTACATATGCCAGGGTGATTTCAGGTTGCATGTAGTCTAGCATGTTCTACCTTTTCTGTTTTTTCTTTGCAACTTGCTGTACTTGTGAGATGTTTTTGTTTTGATTGGTGGAGGGTAGCAGGGCTTGGGGAATGTTCTTTCTAATTAGTTGGAGAAACATTTTTTTTTACAGTAATTTCCTACTATCTATTAATTTTCCATTACTCTTTATCTTCAGACTAGGATTTTCAGAAGCACTTTGCCGAGGGCTATGTGTAAGTGGTAGGCGCTGGAAAGCAGTAATTTGTTTTGTGCTTTGCCACTAGGGAAGCTTTGTAGTTCACTCTGGTTTTCAGGAGTTTTGACATGCCATAAGAAGTGTTTTGGGTTGGGTTGGGGTTTATTTTGTTTTGGTTTGTTGGCTTGTTTTTTTCATTTCTGCTGCTCATATATGCCCCTTTGTTCCCTGCTGTTGTGTTTTTTTGATTGGTTGGAGTTTGGTTTGGTTTGGTTTGGTTTGGTTTTTTTTATGTGTGTGTGCTTTTTTTCTTGTTGTTCTTTTACTTTCTTATTGACTGTAGAGTAATAAAATGGCCTTCCTTACTTGTTTTGTGCCACATTCATTACGATGCTTAGACCTAGAAGAAATGTTTGGAGACAACAAAAAAATGCTTTGTACACAAAGAGAAGATTAAATATGAGTAGTGGATATATGCTGTGTTAAGTGAAATATGCTAAGTCTTCAGAGCATTTAGCTGCTGAGACTTAACAGATCTGGCCATGTGTGTGCTGATAATGGAGACCTCTATAAAAGGAAAATATTATAATAATTTTGAAAAAGCAAGTAAAGAGTACCTTGGACAACACACTTCACAAAACAAAAGTCCTGGATACATAACATGGCACCTCTTAGAATTTAGATGTTTAGGACTGTAACAGCTTGGATTTTAGCGCAGAAATAATACCTCACAAATTACTTAAGGTAATTTGTTTGAAAACAAATGAAAACACATAGCAACACTGCAAATGCAAAAAATGTGGTGCGAGTGGTCAAACACTATAAGCAACTTCAACAAAGGAGAGCTTATTTGAAGTAATCAGGCACCTTAATAGTAAGTGCCATATGAGTCACCTATATTGTAGTTCTGATTATCATAAGAGGAAATAATTTCTTCTAAATAGAATTTTATTTGTTAGGAGCATAAGTGTGGAGTTTATTTTTTACCCAATGTGTGACACTTAGGAAATCGATGGTGCTTGCTTTGTCTTTCAATGACTCAGTCAATACAGATGTCAGATTTGATTTACATCATTATTCATACGCCACATGGGGTTATCAGAATTCAGTCAACAAAATTGAGGGAGTTGACAAAGGTGAAGGTTATTCCACAATATCAGATAAAGAGAAAGGCATTTGTACTTCAAAGATATAGTGTCAGACTCCTACACAGTTCTATTTTTATTTTGATGAATTCAGAGATAGAGGAATTGCATGGGTACTTCATTAGAGTTGGCCTGAGAAACTGATAGTCATCTCATTTAAAAAGTATAGCTCTGACAGGGGTTTGTGTGCACATATTTGAGGTTTATTTCCTGAGATGTAGGACCAAAGAAACCTTTATCGATTGCCTTGGACTACCATTACTGCTGCAAGACAATAGAAGCCAAATGTTTAGCATAAACTAAATTATCATTGACACTGAGATGCGTTGAAATTACAACACATTACAGAATAAGCAACATGGGTATTAAAATGACAGGAGCTTGACCATTTGGAACTAAAGGTAGAGCTGAACATTATATAAGCTGGGAAGAGGAGGAATATTTATTACGTGTCTGATTATTAATAGAGGATATCAATGCATTTCAGCAAGTACTAATACATGTTCGTTTGTGAATTCAAAGTTTGTTATTTGCTGCTAATTCCAGAAATACCAAGAAAACAATTTGCAGAATTGGGCTGAATTAAGGGCCAGGAGAAATCATTAGATTTTCCTGGAATTCTTTTGTGTTTCAATTTGATAACTCTATATGAAAGCCGGTCAGAGTGATATATTTTTATCTGCATATGTGTTCCAGAGATGGAACAAAAGAAAGGTACAAAGTTACCCAACCATCACACTGCTCAATACTTGATGACATTTTAATTCAATGAAAAAAAATGGGGGTTTAAGGTAATATATTGATTTTTCACAGGTTAAATAATAATTTTAAAAATGTTTTTTTTCTCATTTATGTCCTGAATATCCCTGTTTATTAGTGGAAAGAAAAAGTCAGAAATAGCTTTTCTGTGAATCAGGGTTTCATCTGAAAGGCAGTACTATGTGCAGTTCTGGAGCCCCCAACACGAGAAGGACATGGAACTGCTGGAGCAAGTCCAGAGGAGAGCCACGAAGATGATCAGAGGGCTGCAGCAGCTCTGCTATGAGGACAGGCTGAGAGAGTTGGGGCTCTTCAGCCTGGAGAAGAGAAGGCTTCGAGGAGACCTTAGAGTGGCTTTCCAGTATCTGAAGGGAGCCTACAGGAAAGCTGGGGAGGGACTNTGCCCAATGCAGAAAACAATAAAAAAGATCAGGTCAATAATAATTAGATTGAGTACAGTAAATGTTAAAGTGTTTTTCATTCATAACTGTAGTGCAGCTCAGAATTTTCATGATATGAAAGAGGATTCTTTATTTTTTTTTTTTTTGTGGAGGAACATCCCTGGCCTTGAATTCTTCTGATCCAGCATGCAGAGACGAAGTGCTGTATTCCACCACATTTAATTACCATGTTCCTTCTTTTTTTATTTTTTTTCCCATTTTTTTCTTTCTTTCCTTTTTTTTTTAAATGCAGATATAGGTGCACCTGTCCAATGATCTCAACTGGCTAAATGAAAATGTAATATAAATATGAGCAATTGCAAAGTAATTACTTGACAGTTTTATGAATAATTTTACCTATTTTGTGAAGATGAAAATACAGCTTTCCAGAAATGATCCTGCAGTGCAGATATCAATGAATAAAAAGAATTTTAATGAGTCTAGCTCAAGGGAGGGTATCAGCAAAATGTATTGGCCCTTAAAAGGTTATGAAAGTAGAAATTAGGTCAACAGTTTTCACCCTGCTGAGATGGTTTCTGTAGCTTTCTCTTGAGGCATGCTCTAAACTGAGCTTGAACTGTTCCATACAATTATAATAAGAATGTATTAATATAAGTGCCAATTGAATATCTCCTCTAAGAAACTGATAATTCAAATGCTGTAAGTAGGAGCCTGTGGGGTTTTGTTTCCATGTTAGAGATTTTGGAAATAACAGACTAGTATCATGGACAAGATCCTTGGAGGTTTCATACAAAGCTTCATGACTCTATGATGTCTGTACACTGAATGAATGGAAGAGAATGCCTATATGCAATATGCTTCCAAACCCAGACATGTAAAGTGTTTAGAGGTCTGTGTTTTCTGAATAATGGTGATTCTGAAAGTTTTTTTCTTTAACTGTGACAGCTCTTAACTGATGCCTGGAGTTTCTTAAACTTGCACTTCTTCCTCCTACTTGTCTATCAGCAGCCTTAGCAAAACTTCAAGGCAGTCAGTTGCAGAAGGTTCTTAGTAAAATTTGCCCCCTAAATATCTGTATTTCACTTTGAGGAATATCATCAGGGAAACTGTCCTGTATCTGTAAGGTGAGCATCTTTTACAGTTTCAAAGAAATGATCATGAGAACTACATTTCAGCAACAAAGTGATCTAGTATTTTTAAGTAAAAGCGAAGGAACAATTACAATTACCTAGTCTAAATCAGGATATAGACTTTATAAAATCTCTATAAATGTAGTAAACATTTCATGACAAAAAAGTAGTTTTTTAAACCAAAACACATTCTTTACAAAGGCACTGCAAAATCTTGTGGTGAAATTGATTCAATGCTTAATCTCTCTTAGTGTATTAAATGTGTATGGATTTCATCCTAAGAATTTCCATGTTTAATTTTCATCCTCTGATTTGGTCACATCCTGCTTTTAATAAACCAAAGAATCACATAATCAAACAGGTTGGAAGAGACCTCCAAGATTATCTGGTCCAGCCTATCACCCAGCCCAGTCCAATCAACTAGACCATGGCACTGTCTCATCCATATTTTTTTTTTTAACACCTCCAGGGATGGCAACTCCACCGTCTCCCTGGGCAGCTCATTCCAATGCCAATCACTCTCTCTGGGAAGAACTTCCTCCTAACATCCAGCCTATACCTCCTCTGGCACAACTTAAGACTATGTCTCTTTGTTCTGTTGCTGGTTGCCTGGCAGAAGAGACTGACCCCCACCTGGCTACAGCCTCCTTTCAGGTGGTTGTAGACAGTAATGAGATCACCCCTGCACCTCCTCTTCTCCAGGCTAAACAACCCCAGATCCATAAAACACTCCACTGGCTACAGTGGACAAGCCACATTTAATGATACTTTTACCACAAGGTACTGTATTTTTCCACTGGAAGGCATAATTTTCACACTTTAAAATCATTAACAGCACCTCTCTGAACCCTCCCCAGCTTCTTGACATCCTTTCTGACTTACAAAAGTGATATTTAAGTGGAAGTTGTATAATAGAACTGATATATGTGCAGTTATTTACTATTTTGCAGATCAGAGCTTTTTTATTATGTGTGCCATTGTCTTCCAATGATTTAATTGTGGAGTTACTCAGAGTCTTTTATCCTAGAAATGTGGGCCATATGCTTGGTAGTCAGCAGTGCTATTTTACCTTTAGTGACATTGAAAACAAACTACATGGTGATTTGTGTTACATTTTTTTAATCATTAGGTAATCAGGATTAGTGATCTGATTCTGTCATTACACAAATCTTATTTGTTAGTAGAGGTATTTTAAGGTAATTTTTAGATTTTGTGAAATGGGTATTAGGCACAACTAGGTATCTGTGACAACCATCCTAGTGACAGAATCCTTTTTAATCACATTACCAATTAACGAGTGTTTGACTGATTTCAGTGTTCAACATCGTTTACATTTGGAATAAGAAATGGGAACAATTTAATTTGAAAACTTGTAGCAACAAAAGAAAAGACTTTTAAAACTCTAAGCATACCATATCAGTTCTACTGTTTTTATCAGCCAGATTTATAACTGCTTAACAAAAAAAAAAAAAGATCCTTTCAGGATATATCAGATCTCAGTTAAGATCTACTCTCCATAAATCCATGCTGATTTGGATTAATTGCCTTTCTTTAAATATTAAGTACACCATCAGTGCTCTTCTATAATTTAGGCCTGTTAACACATCCCTGTCCTTTTTTGTTAATTGAGTCCTACCTGTTGTTTTTCAGCACAATTGATAGAATAGAATGGAATAGAATAGAATAGAATAAAATAGAATCAACCAGGTTGGAAGAGACCTCCAGGATCATCCAGTCCAATCTATCATCCAGTCCTATCCAGTCAACTAGACCATGGCACTAAGTGCCTCATCCAGTCTTTTCCTGAACACCTCCAGGGACAGTGACTCCACCACCTCCCTGGGCAGCCCATTCCAATGCCAATCACTCTCTCTGGCAAGAATTTCCTCCTAACATCCAGCCTATACTTCCCCCAGCACAACTTGAGGCTGTGTCCCCTTGTTCTGTTGCTGGTTGCCTGGGAGAAGAGACCAACCCCCACCTGGCTACAACCTCCCTTCAGGTAGTTGTAGACAGCAATGAGGTCTGCCCTGAGCCTCCTCTTCTCCAGGCTAAACAACCCCAGCTCCCTCAGCCTCTCCTCATAGGGTTTGTGTTCCAGGCCCCTCACCAGCTTTGTTGCCCTTCTCTGGACACGTTCCAGCACCTCAACATCTCTCTTGAGTTGAGGAGCCCAGAACTGGACACAGTACTCAAGGTGTGGCCTGACCAGTGTTGAGTACAGGGGAAGAATAACCTCCCTCCTCCTACTGGCCACACTGTTCCTGATACAGGCCAGGGTGCCAGTGGCTTTCCTGGCCACCTGGGCACACTGCTGGCTCATCTTCAGCCTACTATCCACCAGTACCCCCAGGTCCCTTTCCTCCTGGCTGCTCTCCAGCCACTCTGTCCCCAGCCTGTAGCATTGCTTGGGGTTGTTGTGGCCAAAGTGCAGAACCCTGCACTTGGCCTTGTTAAATCTCATCCCATTGGCCTCTGCCCACCCATCCAGCCTGTCCAGGTCCCTCTGCAGGGCTCTCCTACCTTCCAACAGATCAACACCTGCTCCTAGCTTGGTGTCATCTGCAAACTTACTGATGCTGGACTCAATCCCCTCATCCAGATCATCAATAAAGATATTGAACAGGACCGGGCCCAGCACTGATCCTTGGGGAACACCACTAGCAATTACCTGGTTAATCCAAATGAAGCTTTGTTTTTATTGCCACAGCATCAACTTTTTTTCCATGGTCCTGGACATTCTACTATTTCAAGACTTGAAACAGGACAACAAAGCAGGTTACTCCTGAGACAACTCTTTTAAACTGCTGATTTAAAACTCTATATCATTATTACTTTTGTTTATCAGTGTTTTTACTGTATAACTCCTATGCAAATATCTCTTCATAACCTAAGAAAGGTGAATTTTTCATCCAACTACTGGGAGCTAAATTAAATTATTTAAAATCTTTCTGATCTCTCTGATATCACAGTTCAATGAAATTTGTATGCCTGGGCAAATTATACAGAGTCTTTTACAGGTAACTTCTACTGTCTAAAATGCCTTCTCACAGTTTCCTCTAGGATTTTCTCTTAATATTATATCAGTTGTAACTGAAAATGTACTTTTGACTTTTTCTTTAGTCAAGAGCAACGTTATTCTCTGGTATCTTGGTAACTAACATGCTGTCTTAACCTTGATCAAGACATAGATGTTTTAAAATTTATTGGAAAATGTACAGGTAAAAATGCCCTTGTCCTTAGGTGGAAATATTTTATTTTCTGGTTCCTGACTGCCTGAAGGGAGGCTGTAGTCAGGTGGGGGTTGGTCTCTTCTCCCAGGCAGCCAGTAGCAGAACAAGGGGATGAAGTCTCAGGTTGTGCCAGAGGAGGTAAAGGCTGGATGTTAGGAGGAAGTTCTTCACACAGAGAGTGATTTGCTGTTTTTTTTGTCTTCATTTTGGTAATCACAGCATTTTGTGTCAGCCTACTACTGTAAAATATTATTACTGAGAGAGTGATTTGCCACTGGAATGGGCTGCCCAGGGAGGTGGTGGAGTTACTGTCCCTGGAGGTGTTCAGAAAAAGACTGGATGAGGCACTTAGTGCCATGATCTAGTTGATTGGACAGGGCTGGATGATAGGTTGGACTGGAAGATCTTGAAGGTCTCTTCCAACTTGTTTGATTCTATGATTCTGACAGTTGACCTTTTTATTACTATTATTATTATTATTATTTACTTCTTTTTTTCCCCCCTCAGCCTGAATATGACTACATTGCATCTTAATGCTAGTCATAGAAATAGTACCCTGTAGTCAGGCTCCCAATTCAGAGATAATAACTTATTCTAAAGAGCCTGAAAAGAACAGAAAAGAGCATAGTGCCACGGTATGTAACTTCAAAGGTGTAGATGACTGTGGAGAGTCACAGGAGAATCTATAGAAATCAAATTAATCTGTAAGGGAATGGTAGCACTCCCACTCTGCATGGTGCTGAGTGATACATAAGACACTAGAAAGGTTCTTAGCAAAAAATTGTAACATATTTATGTCATCCTCCCATGAGAGTAGAATCATGTAAAAATTTTGCTTGATGTTTTCTGAGTGGATGTATCCCTATTTATGGAGTATTTTTTCATGAAAAATAGTTATGTAAAAGGTATTTCAGACTCTGCTGTCAACAGGAATATGTTTTAGTTTCTGGATCTGATCTTGAACTCTCAAATGAATCCTCTCAAATGAAAACATCTACAGTAGCTTTTTTTTCACAAGTTACTTCCAGAGACAGTAAAAATAATTCAATGGGACTGAGACTGAGACTGAGAGATGTGGGGCTGTTTAGTCTGGAGAAGAGGAAGACTGAGAGGAAATCTTATCAATGTCTACAGATATCTGAGGGGTGGGTGTCAAGTGGTTGGGGCCAATCCCTTTTTGGTGGTCAACAGCAATAGGACAAGGAGCAACAGCTACAAACTGGATCACAGAAAGTTTCATCTCAACATGAGGAGAAACTTCTTTACAGTGAGAGTGACGGAGCACTGGAACAAGCTTCCCAGAGAGGTTGTGGAGGCTCTCTATATTCCAGTTTTCAGCTGTTGCTCCTTGTCTTATTGCTGCAGACCACTGAAAAGAAATTGGCCCCATCCACTTGGCACCCACCCATCATATCTTCATACACATGATCACATTTCCTCTCAGTCTTCTCTTCTCCAAATTAAACAGCCCCATGTTTCTCAGTCTCTCTTTATAGGGGAAATGCTC
The DNA here is from genome assembly GCA_013400475.1 of Tricholaema leucomelas. NCBI lineage: Eukaryota > Metazoa > Chordata > Aves > Piciformes > Lybiidae > Tricholaema lacrymosa > Tricholaema leucomelas. The sequence continues at coordinate 290,525 of WAAF01020571.1, forward strand.
AAGTCCCCCACTCATGCTCGTGGCTCTCTGATGGACTCCTTCCAGCATGTCCCTGTCACTCTTGAGCTGGGGAGCCCAAAACTGTGCAAAGTATTCCAGGTGTGGTCTTGCCAGGGCAGAGCAGTGTGGGAGAAGAACCTCCCTAGATCTGCTGGACATACTTTTCCTAATGCATCCCAGAATACCCTGGCTCTCTTGGCCACAAGGGCACATTGCTGGCCCAGGCAGAACTTGCTGTCCACCAGGAATCCAAGGTCTTTCTTCACAGAGCTGCTTTCCGCCAGGGCAGCCCCAATCTGTACTGGTGCCTGTTGTTATTCCTCCCCAGATGCAGGACCCTGCTCTTTTCTTTATTGAGCTTTGTGTGGTTAGCCTTTATCCAGCTCCACAGCCTGTCCAGGTCTTGTTGGATGGCAGCATAGCCTGACAGGCTGTCAGCCCCTCCCCTCCAGTTTTGTATCATCAGCGAACTTGCTGAGGGTACACTCAGTGACCTCATCTAGGTTGCTGATAAAGATGTTGAACAAAACTGGACCCAGCACTGATCTCTGGGGGACACCACTGGCTACAGGTCTCCATCTTGACTCTGTGGCACAGATGACAACCCTCTGAACTCTGTTGTCAAGCCAGTATGAACTAATTCCTAAGTCCATTTTTAAAACTGAAAAACTTACAAACCAAACCCTGAAGAATTACATTTGAGTTAGATAGTGCTCTGTATTATGGATAATGTGTATAAGTAGTAACCTTTCCATCTTTTCATTGTTACATCAGTCTATCCAGCCTGTACTAGAATTGGCAATGGTGACCCTTTAAGAGAGCATGTAACACTACTAATGCCACAGTGACAGTAAGTGCACAAATGGCAATGAAATAATTGAAGCAAATTAGAGTTTCCCAAGCCAATTAATCACTGAGTAGGAGGCTTTCTCAAAGAGTGCTTCAAGAGCACCGTGTTTAATGTTGCACACTTGTGAAATAGTAATTTCTTCAAATATTACTTTAACTCTCTGCAACTATTCAAATATTTAATTCTGGATGGTTTAAAACATTAATTGTACTCAGGCAGGCTCTTTCAGGTGATTTCTTGGTGATACGTATCTCCAGGAGTGATAAGTATGATTCTAGAGACACTGGAGACTTGCATAAATACCACAGTTCCTAGTAGCTGGCTCTGATCATCCTTTATCAAGCATGTCAATTCTGTAGCTGAAAAAGTGAAATACTTAAATTTATCCTTCAGGAAAGAGTATTAAAAGAACAAGGGAGAAGTTGGCTTTATTCCACCAAGTTAACAGGATATTGCTAGATAATAGGATTTTCTAGTCATTCTTTCAGTTCCCACGGCTGAAAGGAATTATATATGTGTTAAACTGAGTCAGCCTGTCCTTCTTACCCTAAAGAACAAAAAATAAGTGTTTTTGTTTGATTTGTATTAGGGTTTGGCTGTTGTTTTGGTTGGGTTTTGGTTTTGTTTTTGGTTTTGTTTTTTTTTTTACCATGAAATTGTTAGATTTATTAAAAGCTTAAAATCTCAATTTCAGGAAAGGTACTGTATCTCTGATGTGAATACTTCTGTCTTGGAAAATTCCAAATGCACGTGAAGGTATAACTATATTGTAAAAACAATCCTACCAAGTAAATTTGACGTGTAAGGCGAGTAAGAAGTGTTATGGTGGCTTTGTAGGTGATACCAAAATGTTCTCTCCAGATTGCTCTTCCAGAACTTCTTGCAAAACAATACCAGCCTACATATCAAACCCTGATTTACAATTAAGGACAGTTAATGGCGGGACTGCTTTCATAGCTTCTAACCTAAAAGATTGAAAAATTGGAGTGAAGATAGTTCACGCTGCGGCTGAAATCCTTCACTGTGTGGTGAGCTACATGGATGATCTGCACCAGAGGGCTGTTCTGTCTGAGTTTAGAGCAGAAAATGTAGGGAAACATGTCCTGCTGCCTCTTCATAATTTTAGTTTGAATTATAATATGCTCAGCAAGCTTACAATTTTTGCAGCATTTTGGGTAGTGTTAAAGAGAGAGTAGCAAAGGACTAATGGTCTGATTGCTGTGCTTTCTTAGTAGCTAATATTTCAAGTGTGCTATTTTGGCAGAGCTGATAATGAAACAATGCAAGTAAGGAAGATTGCATTAATAAGGTCTCACAGCTCTGAGGATTCCACTTCAAACCTTTTTGTTGTTGAGATCACCTTGACCTAGGTGTTCAAAGGAAGTCCAAGAAATGGATGTTAAGTCCTTGAATGTAGACAGCATTTAGTTTGGCAAACATCAAAGGATTCCTGAAGTTACAGGTGAGGTGTTTAGGAATCAGTCTGAAAAAAAGAAATATTTAGGCAACCATTTATGCAGAGATTAAAGACTTTTGAAGCACTTTAGTATCATAACTTTATAGTGATGAAGAAAAAGAGAGAAATAGTGTGTAGGGTGCTATGTGTTGTTTTGCTGTCATGCTGTTTTCTTGTGGGGAGTTGTAGGTTTTTTTTGGTTTGGGTTTAGTTGTTTTTTTCTGGTAGTAGTGGGGGGTTTGTTTGTTTTGTTTTCTCTTATATCTCTTGTGTTTCTGGTTTTGTTTTGATTATTTTTTTTCCTGGCAAAATATTGGATTATTCTACCATTTGGAGATCAAAGTGAATTGTGTTAGCTGAAGAGGTAATGACAATTGCAAGACAGTCATGTTTTTGAGGTTATAGGATGGCTGGGAAACATAAGGTAGCTAAAAGCCATTTCTCTGATTTTCAAGCTTAAAATACATGATAGTTGAGTATCAATAAGTCACAAACTGAAATACTATCACTAAATGCTATTATTTCAATATCATTTCAACTAACAACATTCTCTCTATGCTTTAGCATTATTTATCACTTTTCCTGGTGTTGTTCTGTGGTATTTAGGCCAACCTGTCTTATTTCATCTATAAGCATAAGATTTGATTTTAAACTGGGAAGACTCAAATTACAGAAATCTAGGACTGAGAGGCATAACACAAGATCACTGCAAATTCCAGTCAGCAGACCAGAAGTTTAGTTCAATGGTTCTACATAAAAATAAAATATTAATTTATTCAGATAGTAATGGATGAAATACTTCATATAGGGGAGATGTGTGTATAGACTAAGATATATTGTACTTTAGAAAATGTCATAAGAGTGATTACAACAACTCTGACCTATGATGCTTTTGGAAACATTTCACTTTAATTTTTGGATTTAGTGCCTGAATGGTGGAATCAGCATCAGCAACAATTTACCAGCTATGTGTTGGTGAGAATGTCTTTCATAAATTGAAATTTATGGCTATATAATTTGCCTGTTGCCTGTCATAGCAATTTTCCTTGAAGAAAAAGATAGAAAGTTCTTACATCTCCATGCCTACTGCTCTGCTTAAATTCTAGCTACTCTTTACTTTTATGTGAAGCAAACATAACAGTTTCTGTGAAGCACTTGAAATCATAGAATCATAGAATCAACCAAGTTGGAAGAGACCTCCAAGATCATCCAGTCCAACCTAGCACCCAGCCCTAGCCAGTCAATTAGACCATGGCACTAAGTGCCTCGTCCAGTCTCTGCTCAAACACCTCCAGGGATGGTGACTCCACCACCTCCCTGGGCAGCCCATTCCAATGCCAATCACTCTCTCTGTGAAGAACTTCCTCCTAGCATCCAGCCTATACGTCCCCCAGCACAACTTGAGACTGCATCCCCTTGTTCTTTGCTGGTTGCCTGGCAGAAGAGACCAACCCCCACCTGGCTACAACCTCTCTTTAAGTAGTTGTAGACAGCAATATGGTCTCCCCTGGGCCTCCTCTTCTCCAGAATAAACAACCTTATCTCACTCATCCTCTCCTGATAGGGTTTGTGTTCCAGGCCCCTCACCAGCTTTTTTGCCCTTCTCAGGACACGTTCCAATACCTCAACATCTCTCTTGAGTTGAGGGGCCCAGAACTGGATACAGTACTCAAGATATGGCCTGACCCATGATGAGTCCAGGGGCAGAATAACCTCCCTTGTCTTGCTGGCCACACTGTTCCTAATACAGGCCAAGATGCCACTGGCTCTCCTGGCCACCTAGGCACACTGCTGGCTCACATACATCCTGCTATCAAGCAGCACCCTCAACTTGAGTCCAATTCAGCAGCAATGTTCTCTAGTCCTTTTAAAAAATCATCCATCCTTCATTCAGTGAAATTAATTTTCTGCTGGAAACATCTGAAAGATCAGAAACAGGACATATCTAAAAAAGGTTGTAGAAATGGGAGGTTCCTCAGTGATGTTAAAATGAATGGAAATTGCTCCTAGGAATTTAAACTCATTATGATTAGTGATTGAAATGACTTTTCACCACCCATGATCCAGGGTTTCTTTTAGCAAATCCTTAATGATTTCTTAATTAATAAAATCACATTTATAAAACCAGTGCCATTCCTTAATTTAGCCTAAAATTCTGATTGATTGCTTTTTGAAATCAGACTACAGTTTAATTTCAGAAATATTTCTTGTAATGCTGTTTGAACCCTAATGAGTCAGGTTCAATTGATTATTTTTAATTACATGGAATCATCTAACTATTGTCTAACCCTACCAAATCTGGTGCTAAACTGTGTCCCTTAAAACCACATCTCTGTGTCTCTCAAACACCTCCAAGGCTAGTGATTCAACCATCTCCCTGGAGAGCCTATTCCAGTGTTTGATAACCCTTTCAGTAAAGTTTCTTCTAATGCCCAATCTAAACATCTCCTGGTGCAAATTGAGGCCAAAACGGCTCTAAGCAAAGCTGTCACACAAAAATATAGCAGGTGAGGAAAAACCTGCAGCTAGTTGTGGCAGGGAAATATAAAAATCACAAGAAAAGGCAAGCAGCAGGTTTGTCACTTTGTAACAATTATTTTTTACCACTATAATTATTAATATTTACAAAATCCATAGCATCCATTTTAAGTCTTGGCCAGAACTAACAGTCATTAATAAAAAATTCAATACAATGCCGCATTTAATTTGTATCAGGACAAGTGGTGTTCCTCAGGGGTCAGCGCTGGGACCAGTGCTCTTTAACATCTTTGTCAGTGATATGTACAGGGAATTGAGTGCTCCTCAGCAAGTTTGCAGATGACACCAAGCTGTGTGGCACAGTTGACTTGCTGGAGGGCAGGGATGGCATTCAGAGGGATCTGGACAGGCTGCAGAGG
>WAAF01020571.1:295772-308399 GCA_013400475.1 Tricholaema leucomelas
GTCCAGAGGAGAGCCACGAAGATGATCAGAGGGCTGCAGCAGCTCTGCTATGAGGACAGGCTGAGAGAGTTGGGGCTCTTCAGCCTGGAGAGGAGAAGGCTTCGAGGAGACCTTAGAGTGGCTTTCCAGTATCTGAAGGGAGCCTACAGGAAGGCTGGGGAGGGACTATTGGCAAGGTCAGGACGAGGGGGAATGGGTTTAAGCTGGAAGAGGGGAGATTTAGACTGGATGTTAGGAGGAAGTTCTTTACAGTGAGGGTGGTAAGACACTGGCACAGGTTGCCCAGGGAGGTTGTGGATGCTTCCTCCCTGGAGATGTTTAAGGCCAGGCTGGATAAGGCCTTGAGCAACCTGCTCTAGTGGGAGGTGTCCCTGCCTGTGGCAGGGGGTTGGAGCTGGATGATCCTTGAGATCCCTTCCAACCTAAACCATTCTATCATTCTATGATTCTATGATATTTTGTGCAATGCAGAAAGGAGAATTTTAATTGTACTCAGTTGCATTTAATGAAGTATTTGATGCTTAGCCAAACTTCTTAAAACTGTAGAATCATCTGGTGAGCCTCTTGAAGCCAGTATCTTACGGAAGTGTTTGTTTCCACTACCAGACAGAGTTCACAAGAGTCTGTGTTACATTGATTCTTCACAGTATCTCAGCATTCTCTGAGTTTGCCAACTGTTCAGGGAGACAAAAAAAAAATAAAAATCCTCAGATGCTAAACTGATTATTGTCCTGCATGTCTTCTTTACTTGTAATTGCTACTTTACAATGTGTAATGGAACAAGAGAGGTTTTTGAATGTAGCGTAAATGGCTGAATGTATTCACAGTGGTACACTAAATCAGTGTTAACTGTCAATGCACTGTAAGATAATGGAATGGGAAAAGAAATAATGTTGCAACTTTTTTCTGAGTTATGTTTTCCTTGTGGTAAGGTGGCCAGAGAACTTTTTCATTCCTTTTAGTGTGCATATGAATTCAATCATTGATGGATTTGGTTGTGTAGTGGTTTGGGTGTCCCCCGCCCCCCACACTTTTAGAAATCACCCAGACTAGACTCAGTTGGCTCTGGAAATTTGAATGAAGCTTATATTTACAGCTGGCACAATTTACAAGCAGATATTTACAGTATATACAGTTATAGACAGAAATATACAAGGTAAAAAAAGGTAATACAGACACAATTCCCCTCCCAGAAACCTGAGTCCCCAGGAGGGGCTCTCAACCACCCCTCACCTTCCCCTACCCCTCTCAACCTTACCCCAATCCCAAGGCAGAATGGAGGTGCGGCCAGAGGGATTAAAAAGCAAGGTGAAGCAGCCAAGCAAAGGGAGGGTGAGGTTAGAAAGCAAGATGGAGTCCAGCCAGCAGCCTCAGCTTTTCCCCAGCAGGCAAAGCTCCCAGCGAAGAGAAGAAGCAAAGTGCCCTAATCTTTGTTTTGCCTTTCTTTTGTACACATCCCAGCAAGACTGTGAGGGAAGTAGACCTCACCATTGTTTTCATTTCTCAGCCTATCATCTAGTTCTTCTCACCAAAACATGCTAGCTAGGCTCAAATTAGCACAGGTTGTCCTTTTGTTTTGTTGTTATACATCATATTCTTTTATGAACCTGTTTCTTAAGCTGGGCATGTCAGAATTCAAGTTAACAAGTGTATCCCTTGGAGATTCTATAGATATGACACCTAAACACACTCTGATGATAATCAGATGATGTACAGATGTTTGCATCACTTCTGAGTAGTCTGCTATGCCAAAAAAAAAGGGGGACAACTGAATGCAATGATATAAATGCATGATTTCTATGTGTAGCATAATCACAGCATCACAGTATCACCAAGGTTGGAAGAGACCTCATAGATCATCAAGCCCAACCCGTTACCACAGAGCTCAAAGCTAGACCATGGCATCAAGTGCCACATCTGCCTAAGTGGAACATTCAGGCTTATTTTTAATTTATTAGAAAGGACTGGTGTCAATAAAGGTCTACTCAGAAAAGATGAAGATGTTTAAAATTATCTAAAACCACTTTTTAAATACTTTGACAAAGATTTTTTGTGTTTGTTTTTCATTTTCTATTTTGTAACATCTCATTAATTCCTATACTATTATTACTTTATAATTACTTTGGTTCTAATATTTGTTTCAATGAAAGTCAAGAAAATAGTAAATAATAGTTTGAAATGACCTTGGTTTTGCAGTCCATTTAGATTTCATTTAGATTTGTTTAATTTCAACATGCTTACCTGGACCTGGGAACAGAGGGGTTTTACTTGTTTGCTTCTACGCTGTGCTAGTTTGAAGCTAGCTAGAATGTTTTGGTGAGAAGGACTAGATTACAGGTTGTGAAAGGAAAACAATGGGGATGTCTAGTTCACTCATAGGCTTGTTGAGATGTATAAGAACAAGAATCAAAACATAGATAAAGCANATCTTCCTGAATCTCATAAAAGTTTAAAGTAATTTTAAGAGTGTTTAGTTGTTAATCACTGCTTTACCCAGAATGAACACTCCCACATATGAACACCCAAAGATCTAAATTATTTAGAGAAATGTAAAGAAAGTTAGAAAATCAAACAAATTCATGTTGTAATTAAACAATGAAGATACATCTGATCATGTAAATTAATGATTAGCTTTCTGTAAACTCCTTACAACAAATTTGTATTCTAGTGTTGTGGAATACATAAACACTCCAAAACAACTTCAGAAAGTATAGATTAGAGCACAGCCTGAAAAGGCTCCTTTTTCAGAATTGTAGCTGCCTTGTAACAACACCAACTAGACTTCCTTGTCTATGATTCTTACCATATTTGCTCTTGATTTTGATTTCCTTTGCTGTTTTCCACATCTACAGTTGCTACAGAAACTTCTGTGCTAGTTTGAGCCTAGCTGAGATATTTTAGTGAGAGAAATTAGATTATAGGCTGTGAAAAGGAAACAATGGTGATGACTACTTCACTCATAGGCTTGTTGAGATGTATAAAAACAAGAACACAAACACAGATAACAGAGTTACTCTCTGGCTCTGGCTGCCTGCACTTCTCTTTCTAACCTGCTGTCTCTGTAACTAATCCATCTGCTTCCTAACCCCCCTGGACAATTCTCCAACCTCACCTTGAACTTAAGGCAAAATCTGGAATAAGGTAAAGGGGTGGAAAGGAGGTGGAAGGATGGTTGGGAGCCCCCTTCTGGGGACTCAGGTTTCTGGGAGGGTGCTGTTTCTGTATTACTTCTTTAACTTGTATATTACTGTCTATAGCTGTATATATTGTAATTATCTGCTTGTATATTGTGCTAAGTTGTAAGTATAAAGCTTCATTCTTAATTTCCAGCTCAGCTGAGTCTAGTCTGGGTGATTTCATAAGAGTGGGGGGGCAGATAATACACACACATCTTCCTACAACAAATTCTGTTTAAGAAAACAGGCAATTTCCCCCTGCTTTCATTCAGATTATGTGTCTGGTAAAATTCAGTAGCATTGAAGTGTAGACTAGCAATGCCTCATAGTGAAATAGTTGAGACATCACATTTATATAGCCATTTTAATTCCTGAAATATTCAAAGATGACAATGGACAAAAACTTACCCATAGTGCTCTGTGCCTTTGGGCTAGAATATTGCAACAAGCTCTTTTTAGAGCTGTCCTTGAAAACTCTCAAAGATTTTGTCTAGTGAGGAATGATGAGGCATATTTCCTTGAGGGCATGTCGCTTAAAGAGCTGGAGACACCCATACTCCTCAGACTTAATTTGTTCAGAATGACTCAACTTTAATGTAAGAAAGACAAGGATGCAAGGATGGAATTTGCTTTATAGAACTTGGAATCGATTATTCTTTTTCTGTTGTTGATTTGGGTTTGGTTTGGGGTTTTAATTTTGGGGATTTTTTTATGTTTTCTTTTGTCTTTTAATTATATTAGGAACTTTTTATACTGATGTTGAAACATTATCTCGACATAGAAAATCAGAATTCACTGGACTACCTCAGAAGGCTTGGAAGCAAAATTAAGCTATCTACTTAAAGCAAGCTAAAAATCTGAAAGTGTACAATACAATAAATATGTACAAACTATATTTACAGTTATTTACAAAGTAGAGACAGCACAAGGACCCTCTTCAGGAGCCAAGTCACCCCTTTGGACAAACCCAGAAAGGCTTCCAACGGCCTCCTTCTTCCTCTCCACCATTCTTTCCCTCTCCTGTTACCTCCCAAACAGTTTGCACCAGCAAGAGGTCAGGACAGAGATAAGGCACTATGCATAACAGAACTGCAGAGGAGAGGAGCAAAAAGGAGAGAGAGCAGTCTGAGCAGCATGCTTTATCCTCAAACAACAAATGAAAGGAACAATATAGATTTACCTATTGTTACTCTTCTATATCCAATATAATTCTTACAATTCTTTTTTTATCTTTTATTCAGATATGTCCAGAAAGCTCTTGTTTATAATTTAAAACTGGGCTAGAATATTAACTCATAACCACCACACTGTGTCACGCAAAAAACCTCAGGCTTTTAGCTTTTTCCACATCACTGTTTGGGTTGCATTCTACTAGAAAGTGTTAAATTGTTAAACTCTGAATCTATGTTCATTACTGTGCAATACAAAGAATATCAATAACACTGTGGCCCATAGAAATCCTGATATTTTTTTCTGGCATCACTTCTGTAAATGTTTGAATTACCTTAAACAAAAAATAAAAATATAAATATCAGTGAATTTTAAGCCTATTGGACTGAATCAGTGAATTGCAAGCATGGTAGGTTAGGTATGTTTGCATATGAACTGTTCCCCTTTTGTAAAATCTCAGAGGAAGACCTTGTAGCTGCATTTCAACATCTGAAGGGGACCTACAGGAATCACAGAACCACAGAACTTTAGAGATTGGAAGGGACCTCCAGAGATCAAGTGCAACCTCCCTGCCAAGGCAGGATCCCCTAGGGTAGTTCACACAGGAATGCATCCAGGTGGGTTTTGAAAGTCTCCAGAGAAGGAGACTCCACAACCTCTCTGGGCAGCCTGTTCCAGTGCTCTGTCACCCTCACTGTAAAGTTTCTCCTCATGTTGAGGTGAAGTCTTCTATGTTCCAGTTTATAGCCATTGCCCCTCGTCTTATTGCTACTGACTACTGAAAAGAGATTTGCATCTCTTTTTGATATGTGAAATATGGTCCTATCAGGAAAAAAGGAATATTGTCATAGTTGTTGAATTTTACAATTTGCCTTGTAAAGGGTTAGTGCAGTTTATCCCTCCTTACAACATATAATACATAAAATCTCTGTGTTGAGTGGCTTTAATACAGGAAATGGAAGTAATACAATCAGCAACAGAACAAGAGAACCAATCTCAAGTTGTGCTGAAGGAGGTATAGGCTTGATATTAGGAGGAAATTCTTCATAGAGAGAGTGATTTGCCATTGGAATGGGCTGCCCAGGGAGGTGGTGGAGTCACCATCCCAGGAGGTGTTCAAGAAAAGCCTGGATAAGGCACTTAGAGCCATGGTCTAGTTGATTGGATAGGGCTGGACTGAATGATCTTGGTTGGATAGGTTGGACTGGATGGATAGATTGGACTGGATAATCTTGGAGGTCTCTTCCAACCTGGTTCATTCTATGATGCTGTGAAATAGAGGAACCGGTTACAGAGCAGCAGGCTGCAGAGGGTAGTTCAACTATTCTTTATAGCTGTGTTCTTTGATAGTAAGGCTGTTTAATTTCTTTTGCTAATGCAGTAGAAGTCACGGGCCAAGGCTTCTCTAAATGCAGTAGAAGTCACAGGCCAGGATCCCTCTATACCACATCATAGATGAAGGGGGAAAAAAAAAAGTTGTATTTCTTTCCAGTTAATAAACCATCCCTCTGTTATTGTATTGGAAGAAAGGAAAGATTGACAATGTTAGTTTGTGTGATGAACAAAATTATGTCAGTAACATTTTTTTTCGTTGACAAAAGAAGTCTAAACACATTTCTCCCATGTTTCAATACATATAGTGACTTTGAAAAATAGCTCACTGTAAATTTGAAAATAATCCAGAAAATGAAATTACAGCCCTGCACAGTCTGACTCTTGAGGCTACTAAATGGTAGTTGTCATTAAACACCTTAATGTGTTTCTGTCTCTGAAATAATTCTAAGAATATGTGGATGAAAAAAAAGAAATGTGGACACCTGGAGTGAAAGGATACCCAGATTGTGATGGTATTTGATTAATGGAAGTTCAACTTAAAACACAATACTAAGAATCAGGAGAAGAAATATATATTTGGATATAGAAACGTAATTAGGAGGTAACAAAAAACAATACCAAAGTCCAGGACACTGAAATGATTAGTGGAGCATAGCCTTGGAAAGCTTCAGCCAGAGCTTTGTGACTGATAAAATAGAGGAAACAAGTTTGTCATGGGTCTCATGGGTAAGAGCAAAATTATTATAGGATAATTGAAAGATTTATAGGATTGTAAAAATCTTGTATGGGAAGTCTTAAGGACATTGTTGAAATAATGTAAACTATGTGATGTCAAAGGGAAAGACTACAAGGGGGGGACAGAGAGGATCAAAATGGATGTGGGGAACAAGTTTGGGAAAATAGAGAAGTGTGTAAAAGTGACCAGTGCAGCATAAACTTAGTGCTAGTCTGAAGCCAGTAGAAAACTTCTGAGTCTTGAAGTCCTCCACATTTGGCTTCTCAGATTAGTTATCACTTAAATGTGACTACAACTACCTGAAGGGAGGTTGTAGCCAGGTGGGGGTTGGTCTCTTCTCCCAGGCAACCAGCAATAGAACAAGGGGACACAGTCTCAAGTTCTGCCAGGGGAGGCATAGGCTGGATGTTAGGAGGAAGTTCTTCACAGAGAGGGTGATTGGCATTGGAATGTGCTGCCCAGGGAGGTGGTGGAGTCACCGTCCCTGGGGGTGTTCAAGAAAAGCCTGGCTGAGGCACTTAGTGCCATGGTCTAGTTGACTGGCTAGGGCTGGGTGCTAGGTTGGACTGGATGATCTTGGAGGTCTCTTCCAACCTGGTTGATTCTATGATTCTATGACACTTAATAGAGTTCTTTCATTTCTGTTACCCCAGTTCATTCCTGTTTATGATAAGCGGGTTTAGTGCAGATAGGTTTGTTTTCTTTGTTTTCTTCCCTTTTCAGAGAAGAAAAGAAGTTTTGTGTTACTCTTCCCACATGGAATTAAAGGATGGGAACCACAAACTTCATTATAGGATACAAATGTGTGACAGTAATGTAGAATACATATGACAGTATAACACAACATAAATATTTTTTAGGAGGTAAGGTTTATGTGATTTTGTCATTTGTCAGTGAGGATGTTATTGTCCACCTCAGCAACAGCAGAACTTGTTAGCCAACTCCAGAAAACTTTGTAAAAGTATTAAATGTTGATGTTCATCAAAATTTAGTGAAAAATGTCTAAACAGAGAAAAAATCTCCTCAGATGCTTTACTGAGAGAAGTTTACTTAGCATGTGGATTTTCCACATTCCATTCAACACATATGGTGAGTGAACCACGATAGACACTGATAGACTGAGGTTTCTCTTGCCATGCACTGATACAGGAATGCTGCAAGAAGCTAACGGCACCTTGTATTTTCTTTATCTTGTCATAAAATGTGACAACTGTCATGCCTTGATGCTGCATTTTGTGAGGCCAAATGTCCTTCAGTGTGGGTCACACTGTCAGGGCATGCTGAGTTTTCTATTACAGTACCCAGCTGTCTCTGCCACTGATGTCCAGCATACTTTATATCCATTCTTTTTATGACTTCCTTTGATGTACTAAGGTTATGTGGCAAGAAATAGTTTTGAGACCATTGCATATTTATCTATTCTAGTTGCTAAAGACAAGATCTGATAGATGGATACTGAAAAGCACATATAGGTGTTCTAGGAAACCCTAGAAAATATTGGCAGCCATGATACATATCTACTTATTTGCAATCTAAGTCTCTTCAGCCATCTAAGTCTTAAGTTCATTTTCAACGCAGCCATATGCAAAATAAGTGCTTTTTGTCCTACCTGTGTCCTCTCCTCTGCAGAAATGTGGCACTGGAGCCTGGAGCAACCCTGCAGCCTAAGCTCAGCTTCAGGTTACCTGCCATCCTTCCTCCTTTCCTTCTTGTGTGCAGTCCTGCCACCTCTCTTTCAACTCTTCAGCCCTTTTCCTGAGGCATTTTAACACACTAACCTTGAATAAAACTACTCGCTTTCGGCTGAGTTTCCTTGGAGGTTAACATAAGGAATGAAGTTGCAGAGAGTCACATGAATTAACTGGAGAATGCAAACTCTCTAAGTTATTCCAAATATGCAGTGTGTGCTGGAAAGATGGTTGTTTGTCTGGTTGTTTTTTTAAATTCCTACACAACTCAGAAGTTACATTATCTTTGTTAAATTGGTACATTATGGTTGGGAAAGTTGTTACTTTCCATACTGGGTCAAAAAATCAGACTGTGTAGATAAGGAAGGTGAGACAAGAGATGACCTTGCCAGGCCATAGTCATTTGGGCTGTGGGCTGCTCTGCAGCTACTGCCAGTCTTCATTAGCTTTCCTAGATGGCTTCAGAGCTGCAGAAAACAGATAAGTGTAAACCATGATCTCTAGAAACCAGTGAATTATGTTTAGTAGTCAAACCCTGACTCTCTTCTAGCCATTTAGTACTCACTGCCTGCATTAGCTTCTTCAGAGTTAAGCTGAGACTGAATCTGTAGACTGAGCTCCTGCCACAGGTGGTGTTTCTAGCAAGGAATTCATATCTTTCTAAGAACTGTACTTTTTTGTACGGTACCCTTCATAATTTCATAAAGGCTACCAGTATTTAAAACAGGAAATAAAGTTATAAAACTGTGTTGATTAGGTTTGGGGTTTTTTTCCTTCCCAAAAAGGGTTGTTTGAAATTTCCTCCCTGGGTAATGATCAGCAAAGTTCTCATTACTGGAACTTTAATATGTGTGCTGATCTGCAAAGCAGAGCATGAGTGATGTGAATATTACTTATATAATTGGCTTTGTGCATACTACAATCACATACTGGCTTTAAAATATACCTCCTTGGTGTGTTCATTATATTTACTTCTCATCCACTTCTGAAATAGGTATTTACAGTCATTCATCACTGTTTATTATTATACAAGGAATGAATGTGAAGCACCACCATGTATTTTAGAAGTCTCACATTACAGTCCCCACAGAACATGCACGTTAATACCCAAAAGCACTGTAGAAGGTTCATATTTCTCTTATTAATTTCTACAAATTCATTAGAGCTGACCTGCTGTCATGTTTTCCTCATCTTGTTATTTTTATCTTTTTCCATTTATCTCTATCTAGTTAGTAGTGATCAGAAATAAGACTAAGACATGAAATGGGAATTTGGAACTAATGATGTGATTTATTATTTTTTGCTTGTTTTCATATTAAGAAGTTCTCATTTGAAGCTATTTAGGAACTTTTGTGATTTCTATATGTATAATTTGTAAAAGGTTCTGTATTTTCTCGACATTTAAGTGCATAAACCTGTAAAGATGCAGTTGAATCTTTTATAAGGCATATATAGTGTGAGTGGTAACTCCATAATTTAAAGATGTATATAACACCATGCCACAAAATATTCTTAACAGCAATGCTTATCAATATAAAATCGGTATGCTTTGTGCTACCAGGCAAAGTACTTGGTCTTGTAAGCCATCTTATTCTGAATTACCCTAAAGTCAGTTTCTGCATAGTGGGTATTGTACTCTGGACATATTAAGAAACTGTTGAATCAAAAGCAGTTCATCCATAGCCATAATTAGTAAAGAATGACTGTGACTAATTCAGTTGTTTAGATTACCCACGACACCTCAGTTACTCTTCTACAGTAACAAACTGAATATTCAGCTTTGTGAGTCAATGCAGTACTGGATGCAGTAGCAGATCTATCCAGAGGCCCAGGGCACAGTTTGTCTGTTTGCTCCAAATTGATAACCCCTTACAGCACTACTTCTCAAAGAGGTTATTTGCTGCTGCAGCCATTACTCTTCTTATTGCAAACTTGTTCGCCTCAGTGCTTAAGAGCGATAAGGAAAGAAGAGATCCTTACTGGCATACTGCAAGAGCTTAGTAAGGATTTGAATAAAAAGGCTGTGTGTTATAACATCCTCCTAAGAGGGATGTTTGGGCTATGGTTTGATATTCCCAGGCCTGTTGTCATGGGAGAAAGGCTAATTACACTTAAGTTCGTGTCTTTCTGAAGAACCAGTAATGAACCGTTTATCTCATTTAGCTATTTGTTTCCACTAAGTTCATCAATGTAGATGTGCTAGATTCCATGGAGAAGGTGTCTCACATGAGAGCGTTTGTTCAGTGGTTGTAGTGCCTATGGCCATAAGGAATTGTTCCATCCCTTTTTCACTCCCAGACAGACACTGCTATCTCCTTTCTTATACCCAGGTGAATAAATTGAACCAGCAAACTGTCTGGAAAAGTATCTTTCCACCCAATCCAGAATAAAAGTTTCTCTTGGGGTCACCACAGATATGATGTCAAGATATGATGTCAGGAAAGCAGAAGAAAGAAACTATTGTACTGCTGCTACCAGCCAAGGGTCTGAGTTCTACTTCAACTTCCATAATGTAGAAAGTCATCTTAAGCCATCCAAAGAGAAAGGGGAAATTTATAACTTCAGTGAGCCAAGGAATGGGCAATTTGTCTATCAAGTATAAGAACTGATCTGGTCTAAGAAGTAATTCACATTCTTAAGGAAGCTTATTTTGATTTAGATGGATGGTCAGATTATTAGTGGAATCAAATAGAAGTAAACTAATTTTAGAAAAGCAGACTGAATCTCTCTGGTCCACTATTTCAAAAATAGAAATTAATTCTGAAACCAAGTACCTGTCACCAAGACATAATTTCCTTTAGCCTTGAGCTCTGTGGTAAAAGGTTGGACTTGATGATCTGTGAAGTCTCTTCCAACCCTGATGATACTGTGATACTGTGATACTGTGATAAAACCTGGGGTACAAAGTATGAGGGAGAAATAAAATCCATGAATGCTGGAGAAGTCTGCATCACATGTGCTAGATAAAGGTGTTTTTTTTTTTTTTAATTGTAGTGACAGTAGATTAAACAACAAATTCCTCTTTTTATTGTTTTGATTTTTTAATTTTTGTGACTGTGTCAACTATTTTAGATGTTTTGAATAGATTCTTCTATTTGCCCTTTTCTTTAACCTAGCCTACGATAAGAATGACCTTAAGATAAGCAACCAACATGTTCCTCACTGAAAAGTATGGCAAATCCAGAAACCAGACCACTTGACCTCCTTGGCCTTCCCATAGGGGAACTTCAGTGCCTGGTTCCCTTGTGTTTTCTGAAATACTCAAAGGGACTAGGGACATGAAAATTGCATGACCAGTGAGGAGCTTGTGTTACATGAGAGAAAACCAAACAGAAGTCTGCCTCTACCAGAAGGCTGTTTGACATCTAGAGTCATAGAATAACAGAATGGTCTGGATTAGAAGAGACCTCAGAAGGTCATTGGTTCCAAACCCCTCTGCAGTAGACAGGGATATCCTCAACTAGATGGGTTTGCCCAGAGTCCTGTCAACCCTCATCTCAAATATCTCCAGGGATGGGGCCCCAACCACCTCCCTGGGCAACCTATTCCAGTGTTCCACTACTCTTACGGTAAAGAGCATGTTTCTAACATCTAGTTAAGGTACAGGAAAATATGCCTGAGTTCTTAGCATCTTTATATAATATATCACAATATCTAGAAGCACTTTGACTGTAATTAAATCAGAAAATGACTAATGTGTGAGCTGAAGTTTATTTAGCAATTTGAAAAAGTTAGGTATAATCATAGTAATTGTGAATCTAAAGATAATTTGAATAGAAGTCATATATGTGTCAAAAGTTTTCTGGAAGCAAAATACAGTTTTGTGGTTTCTTTTATCCATAACTGATGTACACAAACTTAATAAATCAGTGGCTAGTAGAGATTCCAAACATTTCTGATGTT
The DNA here is from genome assembly GCA_013400475.1 of Tricholaema leucomelas. Lineage (NCBI taxonomy): Eukaryota > Metazoa > Chordata > Aves > Piciformes > Lybiidae > Tricholaema lacrymosa > Tricholaema leucomelas. The sequence goes on from WAAF01020571.1 coordinate 307,781, forward strand.
CTCTTCATGGAAAAAGAAGGGTTTTCTATGTGGGAACTGATATTGATCAGGGTCTCAAGACAGAGATCACCACTCAGCCCTAAGTAGTGATAAAAAAAGTGTGAAGCCAAATTAAGACTAGTATGTTTAGTCAGTGATAAATAAACAGAAGGAAGTGAACTTTGGCTTTAAACTTTCTGCAACATACAAAGAAATAAAAGAAAGAAGGAAAACATTTGCATGAGCAAAGCTAATTGAACATAACAGCTATCATGTTGAGGATGAACCTTCAGGTGTGTCTTCTGTTTCAGAAAATAAAAGAATTTTGGAATAGGCAGGACAGATACTTGTCCCGTTCTATTCTTAGCTTTTCTCCTCCCCCTCCCTTTATTCTCTTCTCTCATATTCAGTGAGCTTCAGAGAGAAAACATGGAGATGATGATGAAAAGTAGAAGATGCTTAGAAGTATTTGGTTCTTTTGGACTACATGTTAAAAGAAAGAATGTTGAGTGAGATAATTAAAATGTAAATGGACTTGGAGATTTTATTTCCCAGAAGAAGGTTATAGAAAAAGGGAAGGGAAAGGAAAGGAAAAAGGAAAGGAAAGGAGAAAGGAAAAAGGAAAGGAAAGGAGAAAGGA
>WAAF01020571.1:308434-342598 GCA_013400475.1 Tricholaema leucomelas
AAGGGAAAGGGAAAGGGAAAGGGAAAGGGAAAGGGAAAGGGAAATATTTAAGCTTAGTAAGTCCTCCAAGAATTAAGGGATGTAAAATTACAATAGAGAATTCACTATTTCTAAATTAAATATGCCATGTACATGCCTAATTAACACTACATTGTGTGACCTTATTGCTGAGATTTATGAATATTTATTAGCATTGGAATGGTAAGTTTTACGTATTTTACTTGCATTTAAATGTGAGATTTACAGATGTAGCTTATGCAGAAAAATAATCTCTAATAAAATGAAGCAGTATTTTTATTGGCTGATTGTCCATTAAAATTCCTTATAGTTGAGCAATAAAATAAGTAAAATGTGATTCAATCTTCCATGCTTTAGGATGTATGCATTACTAAGGCAAGTGATCTTTTTTGATTCAGGTCAATCAACAGCACTAAGGGGAACCAGTTTCACCCATTGTGATTCTCTAAAGCATCTGATCATTTCTAGATTGCTTCTAGACGTATATCCAAATCCACTGAGTTTCAATTCTTATGCTAGAAATCCCATTTTTCAGTCCTGTAACTCTGCCTAAGGAAAGCAAAATTTTATCATATTGACTGATTTCAGAGATTAAAGCCCATACCCAGGGTTTCCAGAAAAGGCTCAGTGTTTGGGGTGTACTTTGCAAGTGTGGGGACTTCTAAGTCCTCAGCAGCCTGATAGCAGATATGTTTTCGGGCTCTCCTAAAAATAGGACATTGCTGTAAATCTTTCATAATAACTTAGGTTTTTTCCCCTATTTCCTTTTTCTTCTAGAATTAAACCTTTTGAGTTTATAGTGGTATTTCATGATGTAAGAGGGCCTTTCCAACATTAATAATTCTATGATTCTATGATTTTCCCATCTACAACTGAAAGCAAATAACCTCAGTAAATTTAATTGTCTCGTAGACTTCCCATTTTTCTTTTACTGGTGTCTGTCATCCCCTATTCTGTGCCTATGGCTGGATTTTTGAGTGCCTGTGCTTTAGACTGTCTGTGAGTTATATAACATCTATTTGGAGTCTGAATTTTCTGTCCTGGTTTTATATCATACTCACTCCTGAACAGATGGTTGCACGCTGACAGTTGTCACTTATATACTTAAGTAGCTTAAAACTGTTGCTCTTGTCTTAAAGTGAATGTTGGATCAAATGGGAAAAGTCGTTGTCCTGAAAACAAATCAACTTTTTGTCATAAATTTGACATGCATCATAAATTAATGGAGGCAATTTCTATAGTAATAATGTAATCCTGGGAAGAACTGCAGCTGTCTGTTCAGGTGCATTCAATCTCTCCTTGATGGGAATAATTACCTTCCATCCTCACTGGATAATTGTCTTTTGATTGAGGTCATCAGAGCAATCAAGTCTGTGAGAGGCAGAAATCATTGCTAGGGTGAAGAAAGAAAGGGGAGGAGGATAGAAACCAGCAAAGGTGTTTTAGAAGGGAGAATTAATAAAGAGCATTTCCATGTATTTTATTTCTTCTTTGTTTGTGCTGATATTTCAAATGAAGTGATTGTGTGAAATTAGATGGCTGTTAAATATGCTAGAGCCCATGTCTGGTTATGTTTTTTTTTCCTTAAAAGAAGGCTGTTATTGTGTCAGTCCTTAAGCAAAGAATTTTCTAATGAGAGGCTTTGAAAATAGTTTTCCTTCATGAACGTCTGTATCAGTTTGGAACTCTATTTGAAAAAAAAAAAAAAAGAAAATTAAAAATATCTTCCCCCCCCCTATTAATTGCTTCAACCAATGAATGTAGTAGCTCCAAGTTTTGACCTTGGCCTTTAGATGTTAGTCAGTACTGGAAATTGCTTTTCATCTGTTTAATGATTGGACAGAAATACAGCTTAAAATGTCATTTATTATTCTAATATACAACTTTTTAGTTGTGCTGTTGTTGGAGAGGGGAAATTAATTGATGGGAGATGATATTTTCCAAAATTACTATCGTTTATTAATTTTGCTGTTCAGAACTCTCACCACCCCCGACCACTCATTTTAATAATATTTTGGTTCTTACACAGTTATGGAAACATTCTATGGATAATATCTACATCTAATATAACCAGCAAAATANCAATCGTGTGCAGGTATCCAGGGTCTGCTGCTGGTAACTCACAACAGTGGAGTTTACCAGGCAAGCAATAAGGCAGTGTGCAGTAGCAGCAGGGCTGGGCACAGCAGAGAGAGCAGGCAAAGAGCAGGGGAGCAAAGCAGGGAAACCAAAGCAGGTTGTTCACCTGTGTATCTCCTGTTATCAATGTGGGCCGAGATTAATTGCCCTTTGGACACAAGAAAAGCCAGTCAGGATGGCAGTTAGCCAAACCTTACCATATTAGGCAAAGCCACAGGCTTACCTTTCCCTAATTTGTGCACTAGGCAGACACAAGCTAAGTGTGTGTACCTTACACCACAGGACCCTGGGCAGGCCAGACTCAGTGGCTCCAGGTCCTTCTGTGTCCGTTTCCTGCACTTGCCTCTCTGGTGGAGTGGAAAACCATGCCTAGGCCAGACAGGACATGTATAAGCCTATTTTGGGCCTATGAGGCCTACCACAACAACTGTCAATGTGATATTGTCTACAATGAAAGTAATAATTGTCCACCTTATTTGCTCACAGTTACAGTATTGCATTCCTCAGTTGTACTGGAAAAGAATGGTTTGCTTTATAAATTATGAGGAAAGATCAGACAATACTCATATGCAATATTATTTCTTTGCTTTATGATATAGAAGCAGCCAGGAGAGAAGCTTATTGCTTTAAAATATGTCAATAATCAAGGGTACAAATATATATGATTTCCTTTTTATAAAAAGAAGTTATTTTGCTATCCAGATATACAAGACTAAATTCTGTTGGTGAAGAAAAATCAGCTGGGTGATTTAAACTGGTTATTGAGAAAATTATGTGGTATATAAAATGTATGCATTTTTATATAGCAATGGTATTAGTTTTAAAGTAAATAATGAAATATAGCTGTGGAATAGTGTGGATTGGAGGGGATTTTTAAAGGTCATCTGGTACAACTCTCCCTGCAGTAAGCCTGCAGGGCTGTCTGATCTTTAGATAAGGTTGCTAAGAGCCCCATCCAACCTGACCTGCAATGTTTCCATGAATGGGACATCAACCATCTCTCTGGGAAACCTGTTCCAGTGTTTCATCATAAAGATGTCTTCTCTGTATCTATCCTAAATCTACCCTATTTTATCTTGAAACCATTACCTCTTATCCTTTCACAATAGTCTTTACCTTTAGTGAAATTACACCGGCTCTCTTGAATCATCTGCCTGTCCTCCATGTGCCTTAGCATAGCTTTTAGGAAGATCTCTTCCGTGATCTTCTGAGGCACAGGGGTGAGGTCACCAGGTCAGTAGTTCTCAGTGTAGTGTCTTCCTTTCTATGTCTTTTAAAATTGGGCGCAATATTTTCATTTTTCCAGTCACTGTAGACTTCACCTTACTGCCATGACTTTTCAAATATGGAGACCTGATTAGCAGTCACATCAGCCAGTTCCTCAAGATTCTGGGACATATCTCATCATAGTTCATACCCTTATATGTGTTTAGGTTCCCCAGGTGGCCAGAACCCTGACTTTATCTTACAGAGACATCCAAGAACTCTTACACTCTATGGAAAGTGCCCTTAATGTTCTGTCACCTCTGTTCTGCAGCCTTACCCTTGAGAGCCATTTCTCATGAGGGTTGTGTTGACTAATTACTTGAAGAGCTGGAAGTCGATTTAGCTGAAATTCAAGGTTCTGACTTTGTTCTTCACAAATGCAAATGAAATTAAAGATTTATATTCTGTGCAACTTGATGTCTTTATTTCTTACTGATGTAGAGGGAAAAACAAATTCTGCCTGTGCTGTTATTTCTGTCATCTATTTACCAGGACATTTGTCCCACAGAGAGTAAACACCTTCCATTCTTTGGAAAGTAAGTCTCTGGATATTTCAGTTGTCATGTAGAATCAACTCAGACAATCAATGCTCAGGCTGGTAAATTTATTTTGCTGTTCAGAACGTTATGGTTTTGTGCATAAGAATATTGCATTACATTTTAAATTACAAAGAAAACTAAGTATGTCGCAATGAGGATGGACTTACATTAAACATGGAAACAGTTCAGGAAAGTTTGCCGACTACACCAAGCTGTGTGGTGTGGCTGACATGCTGGAGGGAAGAGATGCTGTCCAGAGGGACCTTGACAGGCTGGAGAGGTGGGCCCAAGCCAACCTCATGAAGTTCAACAAGACCAAGTGCAAGATCCTGCATCTGAGTTGAGGCAGTCCAAAGCACCAATACAGGCTGGGCAGTGACTGGATTGAGAGCAGCCCTGAGGAGAGGGACTCGGAGGTGCTGGTGGACAATAAGCTCAATATGAGCTGTAAGTGTGCTCTTGCAGCCCAGAAAGCCAGTCAGATCCTGGGCTGCATCAGGAGAAGTGTGGCCAGCAGGGAGACGGAAGTGATCCTCCCCTTCTACTCAGTACTGGTGAGAGCCACCTGGAGTACTGCATCCAGGTCTGGAGCCTCTATTACAAGAGGGATATGGATGTGCTGGGATGTGTCCAAAGAAGGGCCATGAGGATGATCAGAGGGCTTTTCAGTGATTTCTTTAAAGTGATTAACTGTCAAAATCTGCTGGGGAGTCATGAAGAAAAAAATGTGCAGCAATATTTCCTTTTGTTTTAAAGTAATGTGCCTATACAAATGGCTACCTTAACGTTTGAAGCACAGGATATTCCAGATGGTGTAATACATGGCTATACAGTTGCAAGAAGTTTCTCTGTTGTTTGTAATGGTTCAATAACACAACATTTTTCTTCTAATATGAAATTAATGACTGAGAAATGATCTAAAATTTGTAGCCTGCAATCTAACATGTTCAGCATATTAGGACATGCATTTTTCACAGAGAGGTTAAGAGAAGCAGTTTGAGTACACGGCTGAAAACAGAGCTAAAAGGAACATCACAGAAATGCATTGGTTTGCTGGTAATCCTGCTGTATGAAACTAGAATACATATTTTCATTTGCTAATCCTATTCACAGGAGATAAAGCCTCATGCTTCAGAGCACTGCCAACCATGAACTGCTTGGGGTTTGGCACAATAAAGCTACTGCATGGGCAAGTGAAGCATTGTGGCTTGCTTCTTAAGGTCAATCAGTTAAATTGTCTTTGCCTGCCATAACTGGGATCATGGTATGATTCATACTTCTGAGATGAATATAGAATAATTATGGTGCCTTTCCAAGCTACTCAGAAAGACATGTGAATGAGAGAGCAATTCCACAAGAAGCAAGGTCTGGGTTCGTTCTGATGTAGAATGGGATTGCTAGAGAAGATATTGGATTTGACAGAAGAACACAGGAGAGCTCATGGTGAGTGACGGTGGGAAGAAAAATGTGTTTGGAAGTTAATGGTGTGGAAGTGAGGTAGATTCACCAAAGCTCTGCATGTAACAAAGGAAATTGTTGCTGGTAAACACTAACTGGCTGAATGCACAGGATGCAGAGTTCACTGTTATCAGGTCCCTTGCTGCTTCTTCAAGGCAGTTAATGTAAGCCACTTTTCATTCAAGTGGGTGAACCACTGTTAGAAAACCATCACACTGTGTACATGGCTCTGTCATTTACAAGTGGAAAATATAAAGGTTTTAGAAAAATAGGAGAAATGTGTATTGATAGGTACATCCATAGAACAGAAGCAAATTTTCTTTATTAGCCTTCCAAGAAAGAGCCTCATGTGTGGGGTTTGTTTGGTTTTGTTTTTTATTTTGGTTGTGGTTTTTGATTTCTTTGTTTGTTTTTACCAGTAGCTGCTTCAGCTTAGTTTATTGGTCTCCATTGGTCTTTCTTGTTGCTGTTCCAATTTGCTTGTTTGAAATTAAACTGTGAGCTCTTTGGAACACGATTGTGTTTGACTGAACAGTGGCGTGTTTCTGTGAGAGCTCTGCTGCAGTATTAAGCAGAGGATGCGCAGGTTTTGAGAAGACTTTGACTTAAAGGTCTTGGCATATTGGCAATACCACTGCAAATTGTGCACCTATTTTTGATTCCTTCTTTTGGATTATTAAGAATTTAGGCTTGAAATGATGTGTGTAGAGTTGCATCTTAACCAATGGAAACGCAGTTTTGATGATGAGATGAAAATGGGTATGTGTTGTCAGCATTTCCTCATAGAAAGAGATTGAAAACCTAAGACACAACTACCTTACCTCTTAATCCTTCACAGGCTGAGGTAAATTACTTGATAAAGTGGCAGAAAATGTTGCTATCCTTTCTCTTGAGTGCAGATTGAAAGTGAATTAAGTGACTGAGGACAATGCCATGAGCAATTGAGCTGTCTTGATGTTTTATTAGGTAGAAAGGTTAATGCTGGACATCTTATTCTGAGTCCTGTCCGCTTCCTAATACAAGGTGTTTAGCCACAGCTGACAGCAATAAAATCTCAGAAGTATGAAAAGAAATGTAAATGAAAAAAATCTTACTTTAAAAGCACTGAGCTTTATGAACTTATAAATATTTAATAAATCTAGGTCAAATACAAATTTGCTGTTGCCCTTAGATTCTATGTTTAAGGATCATCCAGCTAAAACATAGAATAAGAATGGTAGATGCAAATTACTGTGGGGTAAGGGATGACATTTTTGTATGTACTTGTTTGTATATAAGTCTTTCCTGATTTTGTTTGAAACAATGAATAATTAGAATCATAGAATGGTCTAGGTTGGAAGGGACCTCAAGGATCATCCAGCTCCCACTCTGCACCATCGGCAGGGACATCCCCCACTAGAGCAGGTTGCTCAAGACCTCGTCTAACCTGGCCTTAAACACCTCCAGGGAGGAAGCATCCACGACCTCCCTGGGCAACCCATTCCAGTGTCTCACCACCCTCACTGTAAAGAACTTCCTCCTAATATCCAGTCTAAATCTTCCCTCTTCCAGTTTAAACCCTTTACCCCTCATCCTATCATGTCATTACAAGACCTTGTAAACAGTCCATCCCCAGCCTTCCTGTAGGCTCCCTTCAGATACTGGAAGGCCACTCTAAGGTCTCCTCGAAGCCTTCTCTTCTCCAGGCTGAAGAGCCCCAACTCTCTCAGCCTGTCCTCATAGCAGAGCTGCTGCAGCCCTCTGATCATCTTCATGGCTCTCCTCTGGACCCGCTCCAGCAGTTCCATGTCCTTCTTGTGTTGGGGGCTCCAGAACTGCACACAGTACTCCAGGTGGGGTCTGACGAGAGCAGAGTAAAGGGGGAGAATCCCCTCCCTTGCCCTGCTGGCCACACTTCTCTTGATGCAGCCCAGCACAGGGTTGCTGTCTGGGCTGCATGTGCACACTGCCAGCTCATGTTGAGCTTTTCATCAACCCAGACCCCCAGGTCCTTTTCCTCAGGGCTGCTCTCAGCCATTCACCACCCAGCCTGTATCTGTGCCTGGGATTGCACCGACCCAGGTGCAGGACCTTACACTTGGCCTTGTTAAACGTCATGAGGTTGGCCTGGGCCCACCTCTCCAGCCTGTCCAGGTCCCTCTGGATGGCATCCCTGCCCTCCAGCAAGTCAGCTGTGCCACACAGCTTGGTGTCATCTGCAAACTTGCTGAGGGTGCACTCAATTCCTCTGTCCATATCACTGACAAAGATGTTAAAGAGCACTGGTCCCAGCACTGACCTCTGAGGGACACTACTTGTCACTGGTCTCCAGGTGGACATTGTACCACTGATCCTCACTCTCTGCAGGTGACCATCCAGCCAGTTCTTTATGCAGTGAGTGCTCCACCCATCAAGTCTGTGTTTTTCCAGTTTGGTGACCAGGATGTCATGTGAGACAGAGTCAAATGCCTTACTCAGGTCCAGGTAGATGACATCAGTTGCCGTTCCCTTGTGCGCTGTTGGTGTGACTTCATCATAAAAAGCCACCAAATTTGTCAGGCATGATTTGCCCTTGGTGAAGCCATGATGCTCACCATCAATCACCTCTGCTTTGTTTTCCATTTGCCTTGGCAGAGCCTTCAGGAGTATCTGCTCCATGATCTTTCCAGGCATGCTCTGGAGACACTTGCTGTTATCAAGATAGGATCTCTGAACTTTTAAATACTTCTCACCTTCTCCTGTGTAAATACTTAGCTTCAGTAAGAGCCTGACAGAGGTTGGAGTGTACAGTAAAATTGGATATGAACAGCAGAGAACATAGGTGTGCTGAAAAGAATTCTGTTAATGAGAAGTGTAAAGGATTAATTTTATGTTTGCATTAAATACCAGAGTGCATACTGAATTTTTTAAATTATTTAATTGAACATAAAACTAATCAGGAAATTATCTTTTTTTTAAAGACCAATCTATTCTAGCCTTTAGTAAGAATAGACCTGTTTATTTAAAAAAAAATATTTAAAAATCTGACCTTTTCTGTTCAGAATTTTATTAGGATATAATTCATAGGATTTTTATCAGCAATTCATCCCAAAGATAAAATGCTGAAAGAAGCCTGTGGCTTCTGTTGCTGTCTACAACTACTTGAAAGGAGGTTGTAGCAAGGTGGGAGTTAGTCTCCTCTCCCAGGCAGACAGCAATAGAACAAAGGGACACAGTCTCAAGTTGTGCCAGGGGAGGTATAGGCTGGATATTAGGAGGAAGTTCTTGACAGAGAGAGTGATTTGCCACTGGAATGGGCTGCCCAGGGAGGTGGTGGAGTCACCATCCCTGGAGGTGTTTAAAAAAAGCCTGGATGAGGCACTTCGTGCCATGATTTAATTGATTGGACAAGGCTGGATAATGGGTTGGACTGGGTAATCTTGGAAGTCTCTTCCAACCTGGTTGATTCTATGTTTCTATGATTCTGTCCTCCTCCACTGAGACTGGGAAAATGGAGTTGGGATGGGAAGACTATTTGGAGCAAATGCTGCCCAGACAGGGGTGTTCAACTTTTACATCCTCAGAGTCCAGCTGGCTAGGGATCTCTGTGCACATAAATCTTCAGCTGGCAACACTAGTCAACTTTGCTCTGAACACAGCCATTGATTAACTGCATCCTTCTACAGAGAACACGGCATTGCATTAAACTGTGTTCTGCAAAATTAGGCCAAAGTTAGGAGAATCTACAGTTTACGATACATAACGGTGTCAGGATGTATATTTTATATCAGCATCAAATTTCAAAGGTCAGGATTTTTTTCCAGTTGTCAGTAAAAAACAATTGCTTCTATTCTTGGAGTTGTTTTGTCAGACAGGTAGAAATAAGAACAAGAGTGATACTGCTGGAGTGGTAAAAATGTGAAAGAAAGGAGCCTACTGGCCTTTTTTAGAATAACATTTAGCAGAACAGGTTTGAACTGGCTCTTGGCCAGCCTCAGTTGAATGTCTAAACCTTTGAACTCCAAGTGGGCAATTTTTAGTTCTTTAAAAGGATATTATTTAATCTAGGTTGATTTGGGAGATATTTAAAAAAAAAAACTATGAACTCTTCAGGACTCTAAATTAGCTTTCCACTGGGATACAGGTCTCCAAATAGGTGGTATTCATTAACTGCACACATAGCTGAAGAAGAACTGACCCGGAGTATGTACAAAACAAGATACTTAGAAGTTCAACATCTACCAAGAGTGTCTGGGGAGTAGAAAATGCCCAAAGTTCTATTTCATTTTAGTGCCTCCTGCACTAATGCAAGTTCTGAATGCTCGCCAGTAAACCAGAGTATTTCTCTGCAGGGACTTTTTCCCTAGCATGGTGGCCTGTAATCCAATGATCAGCTGAAAAATGCTTTTTTCCATGGTACATCTGAAAAGCCAGTAACAGTATTTGGTCTGCTTAGGGCCTCCAGTAGTGAATTCTTTTATTAAGAAGCTAACAAACTCCCTTAATTGAGACAGTTCTTGCAGACTTATCTAAAACCTTAGACAATTCCTTCTGTCAATCTTTATTACCTCCCACTTTGTCTAGCTTGTGCATATGCCAATTGTCTTTCAGGCAAGTCTGAAGCCTTGCTAGAAATTTTAGAAAGCAGGCAAACAACATAGTGTAGCTGTGCTGCAAAACCAAACTTGTTTTCTGCTTACCATTCCAAAAGGTTCTTTCTTCCAGCAGTAGTTCATGAACACAGAGCAGAGTGATGTTCAAAATCTCCATGGTGCAACGGTAGTGTGAGTTCTTTCTTACATTGTTTTCTTCAGCCTTGAACAGTTTTTCAACTCGTGTGACAATGTTATGGCACGTTATATTACCATCCATAGTGTGAAAGGCTTTTGGGGGGAAAAAGCTAATTACTATAAGTTCAAGTTTCTTTGCTGGGGTGTTTGGGCTTTTGTTTGGTTGTGGGTTTCTTTTGTCACATGCATTTGACTGTAATAGAAATCTTCTTTTTGAATAAACATTGAAACAATAACTGTTAAAAACACATTTATCTCTGAAAATTCTTACATATTTAGCAGCTCTGTAGATTTCAGTTCCCTGCACTACTCCATTCTTTCCCTTGTCCCATATGAATTTCTCTAACAAATGTGGGCACGTTGCCTGTAAAAAACACTATCCTTTGTTTGCTTTTTGTACTGGCATCTGCCTGTTTAAATTCATAACTTGAAAGAGATATATAATGCCTTATCAGGGCTTTCACACTACAGGCTTGGGGTAGTGTGGCTGGAGGACTGGCTGGCAGGAAGGAACCTGGGGGTCCTAATTGACAAGCAACTCAATATGAGAAAGCAGTGTACCCAGGTGGCAAAGAAAGCCAATGGCATCCTGGCTTGTATAAGAAATGCTGTGTAGAGAAGGGGTAGGAAGATGATTTTCCCCTTGTACTCTGCTCTGGTGAGGCTACACCTTGAGTATTGTGTTCAGTTTTGGACACCTCAATACAAGAGGGATGTGGAGGTGCTGGAGTGAGTGCAGAGGAAGGCAATGAAGCTGGTGAAGGGCCTGGAGAATAATTTTTTGGAGGGGCAGCTGAGGGAGCTGGGGCTGGTTAGTTTGAAAAGAAGGAGGCTGAGGGGAGACCTTATCTCTAAGGCTCCCTGGAAGGAGTTGTGAAGAGCTTGGTGCTGGTTTCTTTTCATTCATAATTTGAGACAAAATAAGAAGCAATAGCCTCAAGCTGCAACTGGGTAGATTTAGACTACATATTAGGGGAAAAAAAAATCACAAAAACAGTGGTCAGGCATTGGAATGGACTGCCTAGGAAGATGGTCGAGTCACCAACCCTGGATGTGCTTAAAAGTCATTTGGATGTAATACTTGGGGATATGGTTTAAGGTGAACCTTAAAGAGTAAGGATATTGCTTGGAGGTGCCTCATCCTGAGGTCTTTTCCAATCTGAATGTTTCTGTGGTTCTGTGATTCTATGATTTTACACATCATATCTTCCCTCAGACATCTCTTTTCCAGCCTAAATAGTCTTAGCTTACTTAATCATTGTTCATACAGAAGATTTTTCCACATCATCCTTGCTGACTTTCTTTGATCCATTTCCAAATATAGTGTATTCTTTCTGAGGCAAAGGCACTACAGTTACAGAATGAATCTTAGGTGCAGAAAAATCATAGGTTCCTGCAATAGCTCTGTGATGTTCTTGGTTCTGTTCTTTCAGCTGTTTCTATTAGCCAGTTTGTTTTCCCTTTAGGCTGCTGAATATAAAGAAAATATCTTCATTGAACTATCTTAGCCCTAAGTTCTTACTCCTGAGTACTGAGGCCATCATCTTATTTTGTTATGATTTATTTTCTTCTTGTGCATCTTTATGTAATTATCTATGGAATGATTTAATCCTAAAAGTATGTAAATGCTTTGCTGTTTAGAACAAGGGTTCATACTGCCTCTATAGTTGCAATAGAATCACAGAAAATCATAGAATGTTAGGAGCTAGATAGGACCCTTTCTCCCTCCTTTTCTCTCCATCTATTTTCTCCTATCTTCCTCCTTTTCTTTCCATCTCTCTCCTTTTCCCCATCTTCCTCTTTCCATCTCCATCCTTTTACTCTTCATCTCCCTCCTTTCAGCACCACCTCCCCTTTTCCACCATATCTGCCCCTTTCCCACCCCACACTGCATTTTCACCTTTTCTCCCCCAAATTCCAGAGCATCCGGGTTCTGTTTAAACCTTCTCCCACCCCAGATGTGACCATTTTGCCCTCCTTGCCCAATCCCCTTTTTAGTTGGCTCCAGGAAAGGCAGAACCCCAGGCTTGCCAAACTTGGCAGAGGGCTTCTCCTCCTGTCATCACTGATGAGTCCCCATGGTGCACATCAGGTGAATGGGAATGGGACAAAGACCAGGGGGCCTTGAGGCCCCTTGGTTAGGCAGGGGTAAGCTTGATGCTCACTCTAATGTCACCCATGGGTGCTGGCTGGACCTCTTCACTCAGGCTGAGTTCCTCTCTGTTTAGCTGCTTCTTTCTTCTTGCTTATAATGAGCTTGAGTACTTGACTGAACTGGAAGCTCATAGAGGAGTAGTATTGTGTTGACATAAAATTGTTTTGGTCACAAAAGCTCTCTAAGATCATCAAGCTCAACCTTCAACCCAACACCACCATGGCCATTAAACCATGTCCCAAAGTGCCATGGCCACACATAGCTTTCTTCTCATCCCCTTCCAGTCCTGCAAGGCCACAAGAAGCTTTCCCTGGAGCCTTCTCTTCCCAGAAAATGCTGGAGAGAAAAAGTATAGGAGTCTACCTGTTTTGTGGTCCTTTGCAGCCCTATGCAGTAGGTAATTTCTGTAGTTCTTTTCTATGCTTCAGCATCCATAGTCATCACTTTAGAAGTATCAAAACATAAATATGTAAGCACACCTTTTAGTATCTGCTCATGAAGATGTCACCCATGTAGTTTTCTAATTGGTGTTTGAACCTGCTGGATGTTCTCAACTCTGGAGGATGCCACCAGTGAATTCTCTTCCACATTAAGCATCAGTCGCTACTAAGGACTTTCATATTCTTTAATGATGTTTCATTCTGAAAAAGAGCATTTGGCCAAATTCTGTCACAATTTAAATCCCTGAATAGCCTTAATTTTCACGTAGCCCAATAAACTGAAGATAAAGTGATAATTTATTTGTCAATGTAGTTAAAAGTGAAAAAAAAGCTTCAAAAAAGTTGTTAAATTGTTATACAGGCAATGTTGCATGGAGAAGGGTGTTAGAAGAAGTAAATCCTCAAGACAAGAAAATATTCTGGAATAAATAAGCATAATTTTTAAGCCCCTGATTGATAAAAAGGAGTTTCATGGATACATAGAATGGCTTGAGTTGGAAGGAACATTAAAAACCATCTAGTTCCAAGTCCCATACCATGGGCTGAGACATCCTTCAGTAGCCAGACTGCTCTCGGCTTCATTCAATCTGGCTTTAAACACCTCCTGGGAGGGGGCATTGGCAATGTCCCTGGGCAGCCTGTTCCAGTCTCACCACTCTCACTGTAAAGAGTATCTTTCAAATGCCCAGTCTAAATCCGTCCTCCTCTATCTTCAATCCGTTCCCTCTTGTCCTATCACAACACACCCTTGTAAAAATCCCCTTCCCAGCTTTCCTGTAGGCTTCTATCAGGTACTGAAAAGCTTCTCTAAGTTCTCCCCAGAGTCATCTTTGGCTTCTCTTTTGGGCTAAGCATTAATTTTGTAACTCATGGCATGCTTTACTGTCACAAAATAAGAAGAGATTTGGATGATCCTGTTTTGGTGGGGGGGTTAGACTCAATGATCTCTGGAGATACCTTCCAATCCCTACTGTTCTACAATTCTGTGAAAGGGGGCTGCAAAGGGGGTCAGTGCTAAGCAATTTTTTTAAATATAAATAAAACTGTATTTTTTGAATCTTTATACAACGTGGATATGTGTTCCCATGGATAAAGAGTGTTTAATAATGTAGATTTTTATTTTCGGCTTAGATTTGAACTTTCTCAATCTAAAAAAATATCTACATAGGACTAGATGGTGAGCACAGAATTAGCTAGAAAATTACACTCAAAGAATAGCTGCCAGTAATTACTAATTAACTAGGAAAAATACATTTAGTCCATTGTGTAGAATCTCAAAATGCTTACTCACAGTATCACGGTATCACAGTATCACCAAGGTTGGAAGAGACCTCATAGATCATCAAGTCCTACTTCTATTTAATATTTATATTAAGGATCTAATGATGGGACAGACTGCTCCATATTAAATTGCTGGTCCTATCTACTCATTTGGGCTGCAGTGTACTGGAAGATGCAGAATTTGGAATTATCTGTACAAGCTGGAACAATCAGCTACGGGGAAAAAAGACTTTATTCACAGGTGAAAATGAAACAGCTGTCATATTACAGTCTAAGTGGGTACATCCCACTATCCTGGGGTGTACCACCAGAAAGTTTAGGTTAGCACAGGCATATAGAACAACATTTGAAATAATCTTTCTGCAAAACTCTACAATGCTAGGTCTTAACTGAAAAAAAAAACCCTAATGTTTCATGTGTGATGGATTAAGAAACATGTGCAGGCATTGGTGAGTCTGGAGAAAAACAGTGATAACAATCAGAGGTGTATTAAATTTATCTGTGAAAATAGATTAACCTACTTAAGGCTATTTACCTTGAAGAAGATAGAACTCATGTGGGACATAAATAACTTTCTAAACACAAAAAATAATGGCACAGACAAGTAAACACTCTTTTCTTTGTATACAAAGCAGATAGGTTGCAATGAGAAGCTGCAGCTCAGGTTGCAGAGATAAAGATGTAGGTAGTCCATTAGGGAAAAGCTTCTGACTGCAGAGAGCAAAATGTATGAGGGAGTCACAACATTTCTATTACTAAAAACAAAAATTAAAAGTGGACTAGCCAAATATTTATTAAAAATTAAGTAGATGCAATTGATATTTTATTGAAGCAGTTTAACCAACAGTAGGGATTCACTCATCTTTGTAAATAGATATTAATAGAGAGATAAAAGGCCTGGAAAAGAAGTACTGAATTATTTTCCTGGTAATGAATTAAATATGTAAATTTAAAACTGTGTGAAATTTTGCAGCTTTCTATCTTTTAGTCCAAGTCTGAATTACTTCAAAGCATTTATTTTCTCAGAAGACAAAGGAACTGCAAAATGCACGTAATGTTTCTGATAATCTTGCAGCCTCACAGCTACAGCTACAAATCAGCTTAAATATTGGGTAATTACTTCTTATGATTATTTATCTTATTAAACAGCAATTCAGACTGAGGTTGAAACAGTACCTAATGTACCAGGAATGAAAATGAACCTACTTAAGGATGAGAAATGATCTATGACAATTGATGCAGAGTGGCTAGTAGGACAAGCGAGGTTATTCTTCCCCTGTACTCAGCAGTAGTCAGGCCACACCTTGAGTACAGTGTCCAGTTCTGGGCCACTCAATTCAAGAGAGATGTTGAGATGCTGAAACATGTCCAGAGAAGGGTGACAAAGCTGGTGAGGGGCCTGGAACACAGCCCTGCAAGGAGCAGCTGAGGGAGCTGGGGTTGTTTAGCCTGGAGAAGAGGAGGCTCAGGGGAGACCTCATTGCTGTCTACAACTACCTGAAAGGAGGCTGTAGCCAGGTGAGGGTTGGTCTCTTCTCCCAGCCAACCAGCAACAGAACAAGGGGACACAGTTTCAAGATGTGCTGGGGGAGGAATAGGCTGGATGTTAGGAGGAAGTTGTTCACAGAGAGAGTGATTTGCCATTGGAATGGGCTGCCCAGGGAGGTGGTGGAGTCGCTGTCCCTGGAGGTGTTCAAGAAAAGCCTGGATGAGGCACTTAGTGCCATGGTCTAGTTGATTGGCTAGGGCTGGGTGATAGGTTGGACTGGATGATCTTGGAGGTCTCTTCCAACCTGGCTGATTCTATGATGCTATGACTGTAATAGGAGTAGTCTCAAACTGTGCAGAAAACCAGACTCTCTTGGAAATCATGCCAGCCCTAAGGTGCTTGTTCTTTGCAGAGACTTTTTGGCAGTATGGAACTGAATTAGCTAAACAGTGCCTCTGGTGAATTAACCTGAAGTTTCCATTCAATTATTTTAATACCTTGATGAGTTTTCTAATAATATAGAGACCTTTGACTTACCAATACAATCTTTTCTTCTTTAGAATGATAGAGATTATAGGTGCAGCAGACAAATACAATGCTTATTCTTTCAGTTCTTGCTATTAGAACAGGAATTTTTCCCTGATTTTTTTAAAATAATTTACAAGCCAAGCAGCTTTCTTCATTTTAAGTTTAAATATCTTTATTTGACTGCAAGTTGACAAATTGATATTTCAGGAAGCTTGTTCTTTATGAAAAGGCACATTTTCCCTTGTTGTGTAGGCCTCGGATACCCAGCTCAGAACCAAATTACTATCAGATAAATACACTCTTAACTGTTCCTAGCCAAAACCACACCAAAAATAGGCAGAAAAGGAATTAGGTATAAATATTAGATATTTGCGACTAAAACTGCTGAATAATCTTCTTAATACAAAAGTACCTCTGTTTTTGTTTGGTTTTAATTTCAATATCATAATAAAATCTATCTTTAAAGAATCATGGAATTAACCAGGTTGGAAAAGACCTTTAAGATCATCGAGCCCAACCTATCACCTAACACCTTCAAATTAACTAAACCATTTAGCTTCCTCTTTTCTCAATCTGTGAACTTCCTGAACCCCAAACATCCTCTATTGTATGAATGTATGAGCTGCTTATGAATTCTGAAAATACAGTGGAAGTATTCTTAAAACTCTTTGATGTTGCCCACAGGAAATAGTGGATCATGTTTTTAAATTACTCTTCCTCAGAAGTGTGTCAGTTTTGTGGGTTATTTTTCTAGTTGCTCTCTGATTTCAAGTTGTGTACTACTAGGGTAAAAATATTTTTCTTTTTTCATAGACAAAAAAGTCTTCCTGTCTCTGTTGTGAGATGCTTCTAAACTGACAGCTTCTGAAGTTTAATTTGTCCTGTAGTTTGTTTAAATTGCATGGAATTGCCCACTAACGGAGAATACAGCCAGGTGGTCTTTTCTCCCAGCCAACCAGGGACAGAACAAGAGGACACAGTTTCAAGCTGCACCAAGGCAGGTTTAGGCTGAATGTTAGGAAGAAGGAGGGTAGGTTCAGCCTGGAGGTGGGTATGTTCAGACTGGACGTGAGGAGGAGGTTCTTCACCATGAGAGTGGTGAGACTCTGGAATGGGTTGCCCAAGGAGGCGGTTGGGACCCCGTCCCTCAAGGTGTTTAAGGACAGGTTGAATGAAAATGTCGTGAGCCTGATCTAGGGTAGCGTGTCCCTGGCTATGGCAAGGGGATTGAAACTAGATGATCCTTGTGGTCCCTTTCAACCCTGACTGATTCTATGATTCTGTAATTCTAAGAAGTTCTTCACGAAAGAGTGATTGGCCATTGGAACTGCCTGGAGAGGTGAAGGAGTCACCATCCCTGGAGATGTTTAAAAGGAGCCTGAATGAGATACTTAATGCCATGGTTTAGTTAACTAGAAGGTGTTAAGTGATATGTTGGACTCAATGACCTCAGAGGTCTTTTCTAACCTGGTTAATTCTGTGATACATTTTCTGGGCTCTGAGTATAAGGAAAGTTTGACTTCTCTAAAATATTAGTGTGATTAACCTCATTGTCTTTGGTCATGCTTTATTCAATGTTTACTTTTATTTGTGTAGCTACACAGCTTTCATGTTAATATGCTTTCTAAAGAGACAAAGGTTCCCAAAGTCTTTGAAAAGTATGTGTTTCTGTATCTAAATAATCAGTGCTGTTTTGTTTTTTTAGGGCTTAATCCTATATTCCACTAATGTAAATGTTACGCTCAGTGAGTAGCACAGTAGTGGTTTCATTGGCTTTTTTTTTCCTGCACTTGTATCATTTTTAACAACCCGAACCTTAAAATATCAGTGTACTTCACCTAATTTCAACTGACCTCTGGAAGCAATGGCTTTTTTTACCTATACAGCACACTATTCAAAAGCTGTGGTTTTTTTTCAATATTTGGGGACTTTTACCAGACTTTTTAGTCTGCAGATTTTAAAAATCAGACTGTTTGGAATACACTGACAGGCTTCTACAAGTATGATTCATTGGCAATGTGTTAGAACCATTTCCTTTGCTATTTTTAATTTAAAGGTGTAATAATAAAAGTAATGAACAGGGATAAAAGAAGTTTGAAATTTAGTTATTTAATTTGATTTTAAATATTCAATGCTCAGTTACCAGAGAGAACTCTTTTGTTTGTAACTGCTACTTACAAACTATGTATTAGCAGTGATTTTATGAGGAATAGGGTTTTGCTTGTTTTTTTATCTTCATTTTGGTAATTGCAGCACTTTGTGTCAGCCTACTACTGCAAAATATTATTACTGAGAGAGTGATTTGCCATTGGAATGGGCTGCCCAGGGAGGTGGTAGAGTTGCTGTCCCTGGAAGTGTTAAAGGAAAGACTGGACTTAGTGCCTCAACTTAGTGTCTAGTTGATTGAATAGGGCTGGGTGCTAGGTTGAACTGGATGATCTTGGAGGTCTCTTCCAACCTGGTTGATTCTAGGATTCTTTGATTTACATAGAAGCTGAGGATTGACTCAGACAACTTTCTAAGAAATTGTACTGTTTTTTCTCTCTGCTGCTTATCTATTTCTGGCAAAGTCAGCTTTCAACAGATGAGATATGTCAGTTAGCATCCATATGCCTGTCTTATTTTAAAATCAGAAGTGAGAACTCTGTACTAATGTGCACATTGCAAATTAAAAAAAAATAAAATACTGATGGTCTACTGAGCCAGGCAAATACATGCAACAACGAATCTAAAAAGTACACAACACAGTAAATCCATTCTTTCATGAGGTCTTGTATTAACCTTAACTTTTGTTTTCGTAGTGAGAAGATTGTGTACAGAATGAATTTCAGTAATAACATTTATCTAACTTCTTGATTCAAAGATGATCACAGAGTTGCTCACAGTGACTGTCTTTCATAGCAATAGCCTTCATTTTTTTTATAACATCTCTGAAGCCTTTTTCCTCTGAAACAAGTAGTGGGAAATGTCAGGTACATAGTGCAAAATATGAATATAGGCTATTCATAGACTGAGCTGAGTCACAGATGACTGCAGTTATTTTTCTTTGTTTTGTGACACTCGCTTCAATTCTCTGGTGAAATAAGATCTCCACTGGTTGAAAAACTACAGGCTACTCTAAGCCAAAATGAAAAGCAGTCTTTTTAATATAGGCCAAGAAGATTGGATGGATCTGCAATGTATATGACACACAGTAGAACCTTGCAAAAAAATATTTGTAGTCTAGCTTTTTTGAATAACAGTCAAAAGGTCCACTTGTACTTTGAGTATCTGACACAATTTTGTTCACCTAAACCATGTAGATAGTTAAATTTCTAATATCTGATTTTAAGAAACTGTGGTGGGTTGAAAAATTACCCCCCTAAAAGAATCACCAGACTAGCTCAGAAGGCTTGGAAGCAAATGAGGCTATATATTTACAGCAATCTAAAATCTAAGAGCATATAGTAAAGTGCATATGTACAAAATAAATTTACATATATTTACAATTATTTTACAACTATTTACAATGTAGAAATAACACTGAAATCCCCCCTGGACAAAGCCCAGAATGGGTCAACTGCCACCTTCTTCTCTCCTCCAGACTGAAAACCAGAAAGACCTCAACTGTTATGTACTCAGCCAAAGCTGGTGCAGAAGCTAGGGTGAAGTGAAAGACAAGAGTGAGAAGCAGGAGGCAGAGACGCAAAGGGAAGGAAATTGTTTATGCTGTAGGCTTTATCCCACCTAGCAAATGAATGAAAGGTTATGGACTTACCTATTATTTTCCTTTTACAACCAATCCCTTACTTGTTCACTTTCTATTTAAAAAATGTCCAGAAAGTTCTTATGTCTTGTTTATACTTTAGGATTCTTAGAGTGTTAACTATAAACTAGCACAGAAACAGAGAATATTTAAGGGAATTAGTAAAAAGAAAAGGATTATCTTAAAATTTTGAAACTCAGCTCTTTAAAACTGAAGAGGAAGTTGTCTGTGTTAGTTAGGAATTCAGAGGCTGGCTTTCAGCTACCTATCTGATGAGAAGGAGACAACCATGATTTTATGCACTAAGCAAAGTATTTCCAGTAGCAGAGATGAAATGTTTATGTAGTGTTGTCAGGTATTGCTAAAACATTGCGTGGAATACCAAATAAGAGTGGATGTTTAACTTCAGAAAAGGGATAGGTAGAGAGCATTTACCTGAGGAAGAAATACTTAACAGTCTCAAGTAAAATATGTATCTATAAAATGATGCAACTTGCTAAAAAAAAACCAAACCACAAGAAGTGCAATGGTCCTTACTCATTAAGGAATGGCATTTCCTTCTGCTAAGAATAGTGAGAACAAAAGATTGTGTTAGAGAATTGGTCCTGTAAAGTTCAAGTGATACTACAACGTACTTCTCTAATATTGGTTTAGAATGGTTTAGGTTGGAAGGGACCTCAAGGATCATCCAGCTCCAACCCCCTGCCACAGGCAGGGACACCTCCCACTAGAGCAGCTCGCCCAAGGCCTCATCCAGCCTGACCCCAAACACCTCCAAGGAGGAAGCATCCACAACCTCCCTGGGCAACCCGTTCCAGTGCCTCACCACTTGGAGGACTTGACTAGAATTCCTTTTTGCCCTCACACATCATGCTTCCTACACAGAAAATATAATTAGATCAGTGAAAATGGAAATTAAATTGAAATGGCTTTCCTAAAACTGTTAAAAGAAAAGCTAGGTAATGAAGCAATTCTAACATGAAAAAGGGAAAATGAATTTAAGAAAAGGTATCTGCTAAAGGCTTTAAATAATCTGATATAGACAAAGAAGTAGAATTTTTTTAAAAGCACAAATACACCTAACCTTATAACTTTTAAACTGATGTATTTGGTATATGATATATATCATAGAATCATAGAATGGTTTAGGTTGGAAGGGACCTCAAGGATCATCCAGCTCCAACCCCCTGCCATAGGCAGGGACACCTCCCACTAGAGCAGGCTGCTCAACGCCTCATCCAGCCTGGTTTTAAACACCTCCAGGGAGGAAGTATCCACAACCTCCCTGGGCAACCTGTTCCAGTGTCTTACCACCCTCACTGTAAAGGGTGTTCAAAATACAACATGTTTTCATTTAATCTTAAATAGAAATATTACTACTATTACTATTGTCTTTGGAGATTAAGCCTCAAGATAAAGTAAAATTATTATATTAACAAATTACTCCCTTATGCACAGAATTGTTGGAATTTATTATACCTGAAATATTTTTTACCATGTTTCTAAGCGTGGATTTCAGGAGACTTAGAAGGACTCATTTAATTAACATTGTGATAAAGACAATCTCTGAAAAATGCAGCCAGTTTCTATCCTTAAAACTGACCACATCGGTTCTGCTTGTAAGCTTCATGGTATTTTGAGGAGGAATATAGAAAGCTGTGGACCATTGCTTGAATATTTCAGTGAAAGTTTTGGGTTTGATTTTTTTTTTTTTACTATTGTTGTTTTCACAAAATACTTCTACTTTCATATTAGCTCCTATCCACAGTTAGAGTTTGATTAGAATAAGGAGACAACTGAAATGACTAAAGCACAACTAAGATAACTAAAGCTGTCTGGATGCCAGTATGTGCTGTGCTCTAAATCAAGTTCTTGGTCTAAGCTGTGACAACACAATGTCTGGTTTCTGTTTTTGTATTCATCTGGTTACTCCAACAGTGAAATTATTTGCCTTTCTTGGTAGTGAACTGTCATTAGTTTCAAGTCAGGATACAGAAACTTTAGGAAAAATAGAATTTATGCAGTTTCTATCCTATATTGTGGCTTTCTGGGGGAAAGGGGAGAATCCTCAAATCGCATTGCCTATGAAGCATACAGACTCTATTGATTTGGACAGACTTCTGATACACTGAGAGATGAGGCCTTAGGCAGGATTTTAGCTGTACTGCTAAACACAAATTATTTACACAATAAAAACATCTCATTTTTATTCTCTTGCCCATATCTTCTCTCTGTTTACATTTAGTAAGTGAGGGCCACGAGGATGCTCAGAGGGATGGAGCACCTCTCCTCTAAGGACAGACTGAAAGAGTTGGGGCTGTTCAGTCTGCAGAAGATGAGGCTCTGAGGTGACCTTCTTGTGACCTTTCAGTATCTGAAGGGGGCCTACAAAAAAGGTGGGGAGGGACGTTTCAGGATATCAGAGAGTGACAGGACAAGGGGGAATGGAGCAAAGCTGGAGGTGGGTAGGTGAGGAGGAAGTTGTTCAGCATGAGAGTGGTGAGAGCCTGGAATGGGTTGCCCAGGGAGGTGCTTGAGGCCCCATTCCTGGAGGTGTTTAAGGCCAGGCTGGATGAGGCTGTGGCCAACCTGATCTAGGATAGGGTGTCCCTGCCCATGGCAGTGGTGTTGAAACTAGATCTTTGTGGTCCCTTCCAACCCTGACTGATTCTCTTCTATGATTCTATGATTAGTGATTTCTCTTCCAAGTTATTTTTCATACCTGTATAATTTCAGTTACTTGAGACTAAGCTTGCCACAATTTTTTTGAGACTTTTGAAAGAAACATGTGACTTTCATACAATTTGTGAAATTAATTGAAAAATCATGTGATATTCAAAAGACAAAGAAAGAAATAGTCTGTGTTAAAATGAAAGCTGTTCACATCATTGGGGGCTTTAAAGAATAACCACCCTAAATTCCGTACCAGGCAAAATACAGGTTAGTTTTGTTTCTCAATGATACTGAAAAATGTTTCACTTCTGATACCTGAAATAATGCATTATTCTTAGCGTGCTGAATCAATTTTGTTTTAAATTACATCATTACATCTCAAGAGAGATGTTGAGGTGCTAGAACGTGTCCAGAGAAGGGCAACAAAGCTGGTGAGGGGCCTGGAACACAAACCCTATGAGGAGAGGCTGAGGGAGCTGGGGTTGTTTAGCCTGGAGAAGAGGAGGCTCAGGGCAGACCTCATTGCTGTCTACAACTACCTGAAGGGAGGTTGTAGCCAGGTGGGGGTTGGTCTCTTCTCCCAGGCAACCAGCAACAGGACAAGGGGACTCAGCCTCAAGTTGTGCCGAGGGAAGTATAGGCTGGATATTAGGAGGAAGTTTTTCACAGAGAGAGTGATTGGCATTGGAATGGGCTGCCCAGGGAGGTGGAGGAGTCACCGTCCCTGGGGGTGTTCAAGAAAAGCCTGGATGAGGCACTTAGTGCCATGGTCTAGTTGACTGGCTAGGGCTGGGTGCTAGGTTGGACTGGATGATCCTGGAGGTCTCTTCCAACCTGATTGGTTCTATTCTATTCTATTCTATTCTATTCTATTCTATTCTATTCTATTCTAAATCCCTGTTTAGTCTTCACCTCTGTCTAGTGTGCCATGTTACTTAGTCGTTCTACTGTATTTCTATAGGTTGTTTATTCCAGAATCTTTCCCATTAGTGTTAGTAATACCCTTTCAATCTTTTGTAACATAGTAGTTTCAAGATAATACCATGTCATTATGATGTTCCAGTATTATCAGTAATTATTTTGGCTACAGTAATTTTGGCAAAATGTATTAGTCTTGTTTCTTATCAAAGCAGAAACATTCAGTGAAAGCTTACTGTTTTGAAGAGGAGGATTTATACAGTATTTGAATATCTGGTAACCTCAGATTGTGCCAAAAGTCAAGGACCATATTTGGCTTTTGCATTTAACTTCAGTACAACCAGGATGTCATGTGAAGCTTCTGTTCTAAGATTTCTGTGGCACAATTATGCAGTCTGGAAAGATGATGAAGCCTGAGGAGGCTCAGGGGAGACCTTACTGCTGGCTACAACTACCCGAGGGGTGGTTGCAGCCAGGAGGAGGTTGCTCTCTTCTCTCAGGCGGCCAGCACCAGAACAAGAGGACACAGCCTCAAGCTACGCCAGGGGAAATTTAGGGTTGAGGTGAGGAGAAAGTTCTTCACTGAGAGAGTCATTGGCTACTGGAATGGGCTGCCCAGGGAGGTGGTGGAGTCGCCATCCCTGGAGCTGTTGAAGGCAGGATTGGACGTGGCACTTGGTGCCATGGTCTAGCCTTGAGCTCTGTGGTGAAGGGTTGGACTTGATGATCTGTGAGGTCTCTTCCAACCTTGGTAATACTGTGATACTGTGATACTGTGAAATTAATTATGCTTTCCATTTTATGGGGGAAAGAGCTAATCTAGAAATTAATTATAATTAACTTGCAGTAGGATCAAGTCAATCAAGAAGAAACAAGTGTTTATGCAATACGTGGGAAATGGTTTTAATTCTGTAGCCTCAGATTCCATCAATATTAAGGGAAATTACGTGTTGAATGCCTGAACTGATAAACTGTGGAAAAGGTTATCAGTCATAAATTATTTAAAACATTGTGCATAAAGACAGGGATCTGTTCTGCATGTCAGGACTGGTGCCAGACAAGACAGTACCTATATGCACACAACGTTTTCTGTGGGGGATATCTTTTGGGAAAGTAACAATTTCTCAGTCTCCAAAGAGACTTCTGTTTTATTTTGTTCTGTTGGTTATTTTTTCAGCTGTACTAGCACGTTGGTCTGTATCTTGGTCATCCAGAAGACAGTGTACATTCTTAGTCATCTTTGCTAAGCAGATTAAAAAATTCTTTTCCTTCTTCCTCCTTATCGGTACTGGCCACCCTTTTAATGCAGAATGCTTTGGTTTTGATATATACTCTCCAGTGAATCTTGCTAGGCTGATATGACACATCTATCTCCAGCTCTCCTGCCTTATTCTCAACAACATTTACTGCCTCTGTGGAGGAGAAAATGAAAAGAAAACATGTTCCAGCGTTTTCAGTTTGCATTCCAATGCATTAGTTTAAACTGCTAATTAATTGATTGTGTTTCTGTGGCTTTGCTAGATCAGGACTTTCAGTTCTTTCTTAGAAGGCTAAAAGTTCCTGGCATTAGGCAGAACCTTCACATCAGGGCAGGCCTACACAAAATCATCCTTACCAGAGGACGTTTGACAGAGGTCTTTGATTTTGGCCTACATCCTTTCCTATGGGAAAGGTTTGGAAAGGTTCTGCACTTTGGCTGAGCGTGACAGGCTGTGACAGGACTACCATTCAAATAGAACTTCATGGTCCAAGTAAACACATCAGGCTTCATACTCAGCCATCCTAAATCATTTCCCCTTCCTACTAAGCTATTTTAAGCATTAGTCTATTTACTTCTTAGATTTTCAATTTCAGAAGTGTCAAAAAATGACATAATAATGAAAAATCCATTGCATGAAATCATGATAAATTACAAAATTTTTGTGCCCACTTCCAAGTATATGGAATATGCACACTTATTTTATTGGATTCCACAGTTCATCTGAAGTGATGATGCATGTCATTGATAGACCCCTAATTTCCCGCAAGTCTCTAAGCAAATGCTAACTCAGCAGCATTTTTCCTTGGAGTATGCCTTTCAGATTTTAACTATATGGCTAAAGTATTCTGAGCAGCTGGTGCCATTTATTTTGGATAAATTATTTTGTTACAGCTACTGGTCATTTGAAGATATTTCTAACACTGTGGAAGCACGGTGAAACTACCTTTGTGTCGATCAAGGTGCTGAGATTGGAAAGTACCGATATTTCTAAGGGTCCAGTCGTTACAGATTTCACCGTAAGAGAAAACCTTCTGTTGGCAGAATAGCTTTTTGCTGTGTTATCACTGTCTGGATACATAGTGATTCAGTTTGTTTTTTCATACTCTGCTGAATTTTTTTTTTTACTGTGTGCTAGTTTGAAGCTAGCTAGAATGTTTTGGTGAGAAGAACTAGATGATAGGCTGAGAAATGAAAACAATGGTGAGGTCTACTTCCCTCACAGTCTTGCTGAGATGTGTAAGGAAGAAAACCAAAACAAAAGATAAGGTCACTTCTGCTCTGCACTTCGTGCTGGGCTGTCCTCTTCTCCTTGCCTGCTGGGGAGAAGCTGTGGCTGCTGGCTGGACTCCATCTTGCTTTCTAACCTCACCCTCCTTCTGCTTGGCTGCTTCACCTTGCTTTTTAACCCTTTTGGCACAACCTCCATTCTTCCTTGGGACTGGGGTAAGGTTGAGAGGGGTAGGGGGAAGGTGAGGGGTGGTTGAGAGCCCCTCCTGGGGACTCAGGTTTCTGGGAGGGGAGTTGTGTTTCTGTATTACCTTTTACCTTGTATATTTCTGTCTATAACTGTATATACTGTAAATATCTGCTTGTAAATTGTGCCAGCTGTAAATATAAGCTTCATTCAAATTTCCAGAGCCAACTGAGTCTAGTCTGGGTGATTTCTAAGAGTGTGGGGGTGCGGGGGATACCCAAACCATCACATAGTGAAATACATACAAAGCTAGAAAAAAAAGAACAACTATTTGAACAGTATTTAGCATTGAATTTCTTTTTGACAGGCTCTACATGTAAGAAAGATTTAAAAGGTCATATCCAAATAAGACTTTTTCTGTTGGCAATGCCATTTGATAAATCATTAAGTACTAGTAAAGGCAGTTAATATAAACTGTCGAAACCAGGAAAAACTTAGGATAGCTCTTGTCATCAAATTAATTTAAACTAAGACATCTTTGAAATATTGTGCTCACAAGGTATTGATCTATACTTTAAGTAGGGTCAGCCAAAAAGATCTGAAGCTTGAAAACTTGCTATGACACTTAGTTAATACTTTTCACTACACAAAAGGTGAATTCTCTTTCTCTCTCGTGTGCACACACACACATTTATAGCTTTAATAGTGACAGTTTCTGGCTCATATACAGTGTTCAACCTTTCAGAAACAACTTTTATGTCTCTCTTTCATGCATTTACTGTGTAGTATATAAATTAAATATAGAGGTGTAGGTCTCTATGAATAATAGGAATTGTAGAAATGTAGAGTAGTAGAGGTTGGAAGGAGTTCAGCCCTCTGGAATATAAAATAAATGTTATCAAATCCTGCACATTGAGATAAAGAAAACATTTTATATCACTTAAACCAACTTAAGAATAGACTCATTATAACATGTTTTCTTTATGATTTATGGACTGCTGTTGTACAGAAAATGCTAGTATTAAAAATGTCTATTGCAATGTAAGAATTTGTTTGCTATTTCTTACAACTAAGATTAGTATTCAAGTGTCAAGAGGCTTCAACTCTATATTAGTTCGGGTGGATGACTGATTCCTTGATGCTGTCTTTCTTCATAGGGAGTTTATGCAATGCAGCTGCACAAATTTATGGAATGGAAAAAATTAGTCTCAAAAATTCTTGTGTGTGCTTACTGGAGAGGGTTGGTTTGGGTTTTTGTTTGTTTATTTTGTTGTTCTTGTTGGGTTTCTATGGGGTTATTTTTGGTTGGTTGGTTGGGATTTTTAATAAAATGATTTTTTTCCCAACAGATTTTAAAAATAGTTTTAAATGTATAAAATCTTTGCTCATCTACCAATAGCGTAATATTCACACTGACAAATTGTTACATGGAAATAGTGTCCAAATGCATGTCATAAAAATATGACCATCAGTTATGGTTAGTAAATCATGACTGTGGGCAGAACAGAGGAGTTGACAGTTAATTAGGAAAGACAGGAGTCAGAAAATGAGACATTTTAATAATCAAAATACCTAACATTCTAGACATCTAGTCTTCATATACCAAGGAGGACAGTGGAAAATCACTTTAATGAAATTAATTTTTATCCATCACTCATGTAAAACTTACTACTATAAAATAATCTTCTCTCAGGTGGCCAGCACCAGAACAAGAGGACACAGCCTCAGGCTGCGCCAGGGGAAGTTTAGGCTCGAGGTGCGGAGAAAGTTCTTCACTGAGAGAGTCATTGGACACTGGAATGGGCTGCCCAGGGAGGTGGTGGAGTCGCCGTCCCTGGAGCTGTTCAAGGCAGGATTGGACGTGGCACTTGGTGACATGGTCTAGCCTTGAGCTCTGTGGTGAAGGGTTGGACTTGATGATCTGTGAGGTCTCTCCCAACCCTGATGATACTGTGATACTGTGATAGTGATTTGGTACAAAGCTAGCTGTTGAAAAACTTGGATTTATTTTTTTTCTTGTTTGTTTAGTTTTGTGTTTAGGGAAATAACTTTTTACATTCATACCATTAACACTTAGAAGTTCTAAATGGCTTTGTGAAGTCAGAATAACAACATCATTTCATTCTGGGGCAGAAAATGAAGCAAGACATGCAGATTGGTGGAGGTCAACAGCCATATGAGTTGTTTTGGCCCAGTGGCAGTCTAAATGTTGTCATGTTTTCATGTTTAAGAAGTTTTAAGACCATTCTGGAAAATAAGTTACAGGGTAAATTTCTACCTGTGAGACATTAGCTCCATGTGTAACCAACAACACGAGATAAGACAATAACATTAGTGTCTACTTGTTAAAATTGCACTAACAGACTGCGCTGTGGATTTAAACTTGATGCGTGAAATGATGGTAATATATTTTCTATATTAAAACAGAATAAAATTGGGGGGCAGGGGAAGGGAATGTAGCCTCAAACAAAAAAAAAAAATTACTTGCAATAGTAATAATTACTTCTTCAGCATGAGAGTGGTGAGAGCCTGGAATGGGTTGCCCAGGGAGGTGGTTGAGGCCCCATCCCTGGAGGTGTTTAAGGTCAGGATGGATGAGGCTGTGGCCAGCCTGATCTAGGGTAGGGTGTCCCTGGCTACGGCTGGGGGTTTTGAACTAGATGATCCCTGTGGTCCCTTCCAACCCTGATTGATTCTATTCTATGATTCTATGATTCTTTTATTAAAACAAACAAACAAACAAACTCACAAAACCAAAACAAAACAAAAAAAACCCACAAACAAAAAAAAACCCCAAACCCACCATATTATAGGGACATTAATACCTAGTCACTTCCAGAAAGTAAGCCTCAGGTGCTTCATGAAACACTTTCGACACACAGAGCAGATTTTTTTGTTTCTTGATTTTGCCAACTGACATTGAGATCTGTTTCTTTAATTGCTCACGTAAGAATTGACATTCTTATGTCAATGAGTATGTGAAGTTGCACCTTTAAAGCAGGCATTATCTTGCATTTTTAATCACTGAATCCCATGATATTTTCACCTCAAAATCATATTATGGAAATAGGTTTTGTTTCAAACTATTTTAAATCAACACACTATCATCAGTTGACATAGACCTAGGTATTCTGCTTACTATTAGGTATTTTGCTGGTACCACTGGACAGGGCAAAAACAAGTAGAGAACTTGTGATCGTTCTGTGGAACTTTAAGATCAGTATCATAAAGTTTGATAGGCTTCTTGGAACCTTGTCCCATGCCTTTTAGATTTTAATATTGGACACTCTAAAGCTGTAACCTAGTCAATATAAATCTGAATCAGATTTCAAAGATGAGCTTGACAGAAATCATCACGCTTAGGACAATTTTTAAATGGAGTAAATATTCTTTTGTTGACATGGTGGGTTTAACTAGCTAGTCTTGCATTCAGAGTGTATTGCAGGTTTTGTGTTAATATATTCATACAAATAGAAGAAACAGGAAAAGAACATCACTGGACATTGTAGCCAAGTTATTTTAACAGCACGATTCTTCCTTTGATATCAGCTGAAATCTCTATCATCCTTTGAAAGAAAAGGACTAGCTCCTGCTGTGTACTGAAATGTACCATAGGATAAATCTTCACTTTAGTGGAAACTGTCCTTTTTTGTTAGTACTTGTTCTAGGTACTTTATAATTGCATCAAGGGCAAGATGTTTGATTTTTCTAAAGAAGGTTAATGAGATACTTTTATTTCAAATATATATGTGGATGATATTTTCATGTCCTTTACTAGCATTCAAATATATGACCAAGCAATTTTAATCACAAAAAAAAATTTTAGGTGTCTTTCTTAACAGTATTTCCCAAAACAGAAGAAATATTCTGAATCAATATTCACTTTTGTGGGCTCACTGAACTGGAGAGCTCCTTGTTTATCTCAAGAGCCTAAATGAAACACATGTAACTCAAAGAATAAACTGACAGTCCTTCTCTTCAGACTGGCATTCCTGGTACTTGCCAGACTGGTCCAAGTGAAAATTAAGGGAAAAGTAAGCACCTCTTTATTCCCACAAGAGATAAACCAAAACTTGTGAAGAGTGAGAAAAGATGCAAGGAACTGAAATTATTCAGAAACTATTTGTTTTAACATTACTAGCAGTGTTTATTGCCAACAGACTTGATAACAAGTGTTGTCTCCTGGGAGGTCTCCTCTCCTCGTTACCAGTCACTGTGATTCCCACTGACTTCTACTGCTCACCATGGGGTTCCTAAAATTCTCAGCATTCACATTTGATCAAATCAAATTACCATCTTAGAAGAACTTGCTAATTAAATACTGTCAGTGACAATATTGGCATTGTGAACTTTCTAGCATGGTATCCACAAATAGTTTTGGCAACTTATTAGTGAGTAAACAAAAAACAATGGATCCTATTTAAGTGGATGTAGATGTATTTCCTATTAAGTGTAACTCCAAGATGTCTAAAAAAGCAAAAGGTTTTTTTTTTTTTCTGGTGGTGAGTGTGGTGTATCAGTGCCATTTACAGACTGAACATGAAGAACAAGAAGGGAAACAATTGTAGGTTTGATATGTCCAGCTATCATCTGACTATAAGCACAACATAAGTCTCTTTAGTTAATATGCAGAATTATAGGTTGACGGTTCGTTGAGGCAGGAGTTAGGGGAGAAGAATGTGGGAAGGTTAGAAGGTAGAGGAAAAAGTCTAGAAGGAAAGGGGAAAATGGAATAGCACAAAAAGCTGAAGAAAAAAAAGGTAGAGACTGGGAAAAGCAAAATAATGGTGCATGGAAGAGACTGCTCTAAAATATAGTGATAAATTTTCTTTTATCTGTGGATTATACCACCATGTAGCTGTCCAGCTTCTGCTCTCCTGACCAAGCTGAACCTTTATTTTTTCAATGGGATTTTTCGTACACTTGCAGATGGAGATGGAGTGATGAGGCTTGTGGCTGGATTTGGCTCCCATGCTGACTGCTCCATCCTGTATCACTGTACAACTACAGTACTTGGCTGTTGGTACATCACTTACTGTACAAATTTATTCTTGCTTCCAGGGATTAACTTCACCATGAGAAGGGATGCCTTGTAAGGCAGTATTCCAGAATGGAGGACAGAGAAGAGCCCTGATTTCTGAGCAAAGAAAGTCTGTTGAAGGACAGATTTCAAGAGAAAAGAGGCTTATGTTTATCACCTTTATGTGCTAGAAAAAGCTCAGTAAAACTCTGAGGAGAGAAAGGAACATGTTGGCAGCTACAAAATTCCACAGAAGGAGAAAGAATCCTTTCTATACACTAGGCTCAGCTTTCTCTTCTGCTGATCTCTTAGTGTAGGTCACACAGTATTCTGTCTCTGCAAAGAGAACATAGTGATTGAATTCAGGAAAGTCAGGGCAAAACAGAAAGCTAAGATCAACGGGTCACAGGATAAATCCTTTGAAAATGGCTAAGCCCTGCATGAGGCTGAAGCAGAAAGGAAAAACAGAACATGGAGGCAAAAATCTGAGCAGTAAATGAAACTGGGTAGCAAATGAGCCTTGCTTCTTTTAAAATGTAAATATTTTTTGTAAGGAAATGGATGAATTAATGTCATTGCATCTAAAACTTATCAGGACAACATGAAACCTTTTCCACCTTCAAGTCATTTATACAATAGAGGAAAAACTAATTGTGTTTCTTCAAAAAAAAAACCCAAACACATCCAAACCCCCAATCCCTATCCAAAGAGATTCCAATATCCAGTTATTGAATGCAGAAAAGAAGTCTGTTGAATTAAATGTAAATACAAGCTAAGATGGTGTAGTTATACAAAAGGTAATAGGTTCTTGTTGATTTTTTACAAGGTTCTTGTTGATTTTTTACAAGGAGTAGCTACTTGTAGTTTTCAAAAGGAAAGTGCCCCCCCAAAATATTTTCAGTGACTATTTAGATATTTAGGCTTAAGAAAGCAGCAATTAAACTGTTTACATTTTAGTGGCAATGCAGTGTGATATTCTATCATAAAATGTTAGGTACAATGCATATAACTTTTACATGTAAGTTAGCAAAAAGAACTCAGATTGCAGAATTTCTTTTGTGAAAGAGTGTAAAGATCTAAAATAATTACATTTAAAGTACATGGAGTCCTGTAAAGCCCTTGACTCAGTCTCCCACAACATCCTTGTCTTTAAATTGGAGAGAGGGATTTCATGGGTAGACTGTTTATGGATAAAGAATGGGTTGAGTTGTCACATCCAGAGGGTAGTGGTCAATGACTTGATGTCCAGATGGAGATTAGTGACAAGTGATGTTCCTCAGGGGATCTGTATTGGGACAAATGCTGTTTAATATCTTCTTCAGTGATGTGATGGAATCAGGTGCACCCTCAGCAAGTTAGTAGATAATATCAAGCTGAATGGTGCGGCTGACATGCTTGGGAGACCTGCACAAGCTCCAAAAAAGGGACTATGTGAACTTCATAAAGTTCAACAAGGACAAGTGCAAGGTCCTCCACCTGTCTTATGGTAAACCCAGTACCAATACAAACTTGGGAGTGAACGAATTGAGGACAGCCCTGAGGAGAGGAACTTGATGGTACTGGTGCATGAAGAACCTCCACCTAACATGAGTCAGGTGTACTTACAAGTCAGAAACCCAACTGTATCATGGACTACATCAAAAGAAGTCTAATCAGCAGGTCGGGGAAGGTGATTCTCCTCCTCTGACCTGTGTTTGTGAGACCTCACCTGGAGTTCTGCACCAAGCTATGGATTTGCAGCCACAAGAAAGGCATGGACCTATTGGAGGGAATCCAGAGGAGGGCCACAAAAATGATCATAGGAATGGAACACATCCTGCATGAGGAAAGGCTGGGAGAGTTGATGTTGTGCAGGATGGAGAAGAAATACTTTATTGCAACATTTCAGTACTTGAAAGGGGCTTTTAATAGACACAATCTTCTTACAAAGCATGTTGTGGAAGGACAAGAGGTAATGGTTTTAAACTAAAAGAGGATAGATTTAGATGAGATACAAGGAATATTTTTTTATATAATGAGTGGTAAAACACTGGAACAAGTATCCCAGAGAGGTGGTAGATGCCTCATCCCTGGAAACATTTCAGGTCAGGTTGGGATTCCGAGCAACCTGATCTAGTTAAAGAAGTACCTGCTTGTTGGAGGGGCAGTTTTACTAGATGACCTTATGAAAAGTCTCATATATTGACCTTCAATGCTCCTTTAGCATTTACCTTTTTGTTGGGAACTGGCTGAAGGAAAGGGGGTACAAGCCCCTAGAAGCTTGTACAATCAAGCCTGGGATGTAAGGTCTGAGTACTGGGACTGCAGTAAGTCACAGAGCTGTGTGTGAAGAAGCTCAAAGGAATGTGGCCTTGAGCTTTCTGATAAGCAGCTCCCTGGGACTGTGTCCAGGATAGGAGGGAATCTCAGCTATAGCAGTAACCACAAGTGGGGAGGAATATGCAGATTAACAGCACCGTGTTGAATACTGGACGTGTTGCCTTTTACTCACCTTAACCAGAAGTCATGAAAGATACCACAGGTGGGGGGGAATATACAAATACCAATCTTTGGATGTACCACACTACATGTTGGGTATGCTCACCTTCTCTCACTGTGACCAGAAGATAAGTCCTCTGTAACCTGAACCCTGATGCTCTCTCAATAAAGGGGAATAGCCTTGATGCTAACTCGTATTGGGTCGTCGCTTGGCTTTTCCCTCCCTGCACCTTTTATTTCTATGGAAAATTATCTAAGAAATTGTTATTGTAGCCTAAAATTGTTTGCCACATATGCATCAAGTGTTGTGAAGCTCATGGCCATGATCCAGTTCAAAATTACCTTAGAGACATCTGGTAAATATATGGGCATTTTCTGTTTGTTTTTAAGCTTCAGATCTCCTCTTTTTTCCTCACATAACTGTCTTTCATCTCAACACAGAGATAGTGATTACTCTAATAGCCATTAAACACAGAGCTGAACAGGAATGTCTGCTGTTACCTCTTTTGGCAGTGAGGAAACTTAATTCCGGATTGCTGCATTGCAGATTACTAGAACATGGGTCAGGAACTGGCTGGAAGGCTGAGCCCAGAG
>WAAF01020571.1:342626-355831 GCA_013400475.1 Tricholaema leucomelas
CAACTACCTGAAGGGAGGTTGTAGCCAAGTGCAGATTAGTCTCTTCTCCCAGACAACCAGCAACAGGACAAGGGGACACAGCCTCAAGTTGTGCCTGGGGAGGTATAGGCTGGATGTTAGGAGGAAGTTCTTCACAGAGAGAGTGATTGGCATTGGAATGGGCTGCCCAGGGAGGTGGTGGAGTCAGTGTCCCTGGAGGTGTTCAGGAAAAGCCTGGATGAGGCTCTTAGTGCCATGGTCTAGTTGGCTGGACAGGGCTGGGTGCTAGGTTTGCCTGGATGATCTTGGAGGTCTCTTCCAACCTGGCTGATTCCATTCTAACTTTTTTTTTTTTTTAAATTAAACATCCATTGACTTCAACCTAGGAATGAAATCATACACCAGGAACTGGAATGCAGGTTTGCCAATCACGTAAGAGATCAAATTCTCCTACATTTTCCCTTCTGTGCAGTCCAATACCTTTGTGTTCAAAACTGGCCTGAACATGAGGAATGAGAGTCATGTATGCAATTTTGTATTTTGGCATTTTAGGAACTGGAAACTGGTAAACATTGCATCGAGTTTTTGAAGTTGAACCAAGATAAGAAAAAAATAGCCAATTTCTTCTGCTGTTTTTTTAACAATAAGGATAAAACCTGGATGCCCAATGTTCCTAAACAGAATGAGGTTTTGGAGAGTTTCTACCTAGGATTCTTTCATCAAGAAAGCATTCAGCATCCCGGTTTTGTGTGTATAGACTTATGCCTATTTCAAAGAACAAAATGTGATTAATATTTTCTTTTGTTAGCTCTGGGTAACTGTGCTTTGAACAGGCCTGGGACTGTGTCTTCTGCAGGACCTTGACCTTCTATGAAATCCTGCCTAAAGGAGTACCCTATCTCAATAGGATGTTTGGAAAAGAATTTTGAACAGCAGCTGCGCTTTACTGAGCAATAGATAATCCAGATAGTCAAAGCAATAATTCTACATCTTGATAGAAATGGAAAAAAATTGCATACCCCTGCAAACTGGACTGAAATATTTCTTTGCTGCTTATCCTGGCCTGTATCAGGAGCAGTGTGGCCAGTAGGACAAGGGAGGTTATTCTGTGTACTCAACACTGGTCAGGCCACACCTTGAGTACTGTGTCCA
Organism: Tricholaema leucomelas; assembly: GCA_013400475.1. NCBI lineage: Eukaryota > Metazoa > Chordata > Aves > Piciformes > Lybiidae > Tricholaema lacrymosa > Tricholaema leucomelas. Next base: position 343,758 of record WAAF01020571.1, read on the forward strand.
GTTCTGGGCTCCTCAATTCAAGGGAGATGTTGAGATACTGGAACATATCCAGAGAAGGGTGACAAGGCTGATGAGGGGCCTGGAACACAAACCCTATGAGGAGAGGCTGAGGGAGCTGGAGTTGTTTAGCTTGGAGAAGAGGAGGGTCAGGGGTGACCTCATTGCTGTCTACAACTACCTGAAGGGAGGTTGTAGCCAGGTGGGGGCGGTCTTTTCTCACAGAACAAGGGGACACAGTCTCAAGTTGTGCCAGGAGAGGTATAGGCTGGATGTTAGGAGGAAGTTCTTCACAGAGAGTGATTTGCCATTGGAATGGGCTGCCCAGGGAGGTGCTGGAGTCACCGTCCCTGGAGGTGTTCAAGAAAAGCCTGGATGAGGCACTTGGTGGCATTATCTAGTTGGGCGATAGGCTGGACTGGACAATCTTGCAGTTCTCTTCCAACCTGATTGATTCTATGATTCTATGCTCAAGGGCAATCTCTTTCACTTACTTCTTTCACTCTTTTCACTTGTACCTTCCTACAAGAATGACCAGACTCATGACTCTTAAAGAAAACCATTTTACTCAACCACCCCTAAACTGATTTGCCTCAGATAGTTATGAATATAAATATAAGAAGCTAAATGGAGTGTTTTTTATCTAAAACTGTAATTTTTAAAAAGCAATATAGTCAGATGACATTCTGAAACCTCATTTTAATAATATTTTGCTTGCATATTGTGCTGTCAACAAATAACAAACAGTTTCTTGACTCAAGACTTTTATCTTCAACTTTCAAATTATTTATTATTTAATATATTCATCTTCTGTTATCTTTTACCTCCTCTGTAGGTATTTATTTCCTTTACACTTACCTTGTTTCTTTCAAGAGGTTGATACTGCCTTGGAGTAGAATGATAATCAGGCCATATCACTGTGTTGTTCCCTGAAGTAGGGATACATGGAAATCATAAATAATGCAGTGACTGCAGCACTAGAATAGGAAACAAAAAGAATGCCGACAAAGTAGTAGTGAAAGTAGAGACCTGAGCTTGGCAATATTATGTAGATGGCAGTAGGAATCCTTTCTAAAAAAAAAAATAGGTGTAGGGAGGTTAAAAAAAATTAATTGTGTTCAGAATTGTTGCTTTGGAATAAAACAAATATGTGTTAAGAAGCCTAGTAGTATGAGCAAGAAGAACAAATATATGCAATTGTATTATTTTTCTCTTTTTCCCCCTGAAGGTAGATACTTTATCATGTCTCAGTCAAAAGAACTTATTTTTCCCAAGGAATCTAAGCCACCTTTTCTGAAAACAAGAGAAGGAATCTTTATTGATGCAGTAAGGATGATGTAGCCACAACCAGTTGAGGAACTAGCAGCTAATTGATAAATCCAGTATAAATGAATTGAGTAACCTCAAAAGGTGAGATGTATAAAGCCTCTCATTTCTCTGCTGATTGTTCCAGTGCCTTCATTTTGGAAATTAAGATTACAAGTGGATGTGGGACTGAAGCTGACATCTTGTTAAATCTTGCAACATTTGATTTGGCTATACAGCTTTTGAGATCTTTGAGAGGTAGATGAGAGAGCTCTAAAGAATCATAGGATTGTTTTGGTTGGAAAAGACCTCTATGACATCACAGGGAGTCCAACCATTAAAGAAAGAATAACAAAGATAGTAAAAGAAACTGGTGAATGCTAATGGATCATAAAGATGGCTTTTATAGCTGATTTGGATAGAAATTGATGAAAAAATCTTAAACCTGATTTCCAACCTGACTGCATGATACATCTGGGACACGCACATGTGTGCATACAGTATCCAGGTGCACATTCATGTAAAAAAGATGTTAGCTGTCAAGAAGGGTTCTAAGAGCAGATGACAACTTGGCAGATATTTTTTTGATGTAATAGCTACACTTCAAGCAGAGCCAGATCTGACTTCTCTCTGAAAATCAAATCTTGAAAATCTGCTGCTAGAGTTGCACCACATAGATAGTGTGGCAGTTTTACACCAATGTATTTCATTGACTTTAAGGATTGATTTATGAGGCAAATATCATTCTCCTGAGGGTAAATTTAACTCATTGTGGCCTCAAAAGCACATCACTTGAAGTAGGCAACAGATCATTTTAGAGTGACAGCTAACAAGCTTATTTTCTCCTCCAGGTAGCCATTGTGCTGTAACACTTTCCAAGCTTCAAACATGATTTTTTTTTTCTTTGCAGTATATGCTTCCTACATGCAAAGGCTGTTTCAGTGGCGTTAACAGAGTCTGCTTTGCAAGATAAAACTGTGAAAAGTAATCTCAAATTCTGTATCACTTTTAGGAGGGATTAAACTGAAAACGTGAACTGAGCTCTCTCTACATGACTATTTCAAACACAGACCTGAGATGTGGGGGAGCCTTGGTGCTCCGAGGATCTTTTTTTATAACATTAGTTTTAGCTAAAAAGTCATGCCAGAAATGCTGGTAAGTCATGTTTGTGAAAGAGTCTTTTTTTTTGGTACATCAGGAAACAAGCAAAAAAATTCTTCTCTTCTAGAGAGTTTTGATTCCTGCACATTAAAATAAGTGAATTTAATCGTAGTGAAATCTTATATGTGTTTTAAAATACAAATATGGGTGTTTTTATTAGCACTATGGATGTCCTCAGCACAGAATAAATATTGCTAGGAATGTACAAGGGAAGGATCATCTGATGTGTACAGGAAGATACTCTTAAGGGCACTTGCTCTAGAGAGAATAGAATAGAATGGAATGGAATAGAACAGAATAGAATAGAATAGAATAGAATAGAATAGAATAGAATAGAATAGAATAGAATCAACCAGGTTGGAAGAGACCATGAATTTTAAGTTTGAATATTCTCACACTTTTGATATATTTTGTTCTCAACTCTGCCTTTTCCCTGTCCCATGTTCAAGTAAAATGTATTTTTGAGATTCTCCTTAGTCCATCTGGCATGAAGTTTAGAAGTAACTAGTACTGTTTCTTGCTTGCAAATGACCACCATTACCTTTATTGTTTACATTAAGTTTTAGACTACTTTTTCCATGCCCATCTCTTCACCTTCTCTTATTTTTTTGAGGTAAGAAACCGAGGAAAGTATTTCAGTGTTATAAAAGTACATTTTTTTTCTAGTTTCTTATTATTTATGACTTTATGCCCTGCTTGGATTTATTTGTTTGTTTTATTTTAAGCAATCTGGATTCATAGGAAAAAAACCTTGCAGCCTTATTAAAGGAGGAGATTTTTTTTTCAATAGGTTTTATCCTTATTTTTATATATACTTAATTTTCTAGTGTGATAAATTGACTTTGACTAGCACCAAGCCACTCTATCATTCTTCTTTCTTGAGAGGACCCAGGGGGAGAAAATAAAATGCAAATCTTAGGAGTTAAGGACAGTGTAATCACTTACCAATTGCTGTCATGGGCATTACAGTCTTGACTTGAGGAAAATTAATTTTATTTATTGCCAATTAATAGGAGAGTAGGATAATGAGAAACAAGAACAAATATAAGAACACCTTTCTCTCACCGCTTCCTTCTTCCTAGGCTTAACTTTACTCCCAATTAGCCTATCTTCCCCTCCTCTGAGTGACACAAGTGTTCAGGAAATTAAGTCTATTCATCACATGTTGTTGCTCCTTACTTCTCACACTCTTCCCTCATTCCAGTGTGGGGAGGCAGTTATCCACAAAATTCTAGAACACAGATCCTTCTCATAGGATGCAGTTCCAGTACTGTTCCAGCATGGGTTCTTTCCACAGCGTGCAGTCCTTCAGTAACGGACTGCTCCAGTGTGGCTCCTCACAGGGCCACAGGTCCTACCAGAAAACCTACTCCAGTGTGAACTTGTCTCCATGGGATCACAGGTCCTGCCAGGAGCCTGCTCCAGAATAGGCTCTAATCTTCTGTCAAGGCACATCCATCTGTTCAAGTGTTCAGTCCTTTGTGGGCTGCAGGTGGATATCTGCTCCAGTGTTAACCTTCATGGACTGCAGAAGCATCACCTGCTTCACCATGTCTTCACCACAGGCTGCCACTGATGGACTCAGCTTTGGCCACAACGAGTCCATCTTGGAATTGTCTGGAATTCTATTTGCACTATTCAATATGGAGGCAGAACTTGGCATCTTCTCACAGAAGCTACATCTGCTGCCCCCCCCACTACCAATGCCTTGCCGTGCAGACCAAATACAGATCTCATTCCCAGTGCAAGTACATAGCACTTTAAATCATAGAATCATGGAATTGTTTAGGCTGGAAAAGGTCTTTGAGATCATTGATTCCAATCATTAATCTAATACTATCAGGTCTGTTGCTTAGATAGCAGCATGGCTACATGTCTTTTAAATAGCTCTAGGCATGATGATTCAACTGCTTCCTTGGGAAGCCTGCTCCAGCATTTGAAAAGCCTTTCAGTAAAGAAGTTTTTTTCTTGTGTCCAACCTAAACCTCCCCTGGCACCACTTGAAGCTGTTTCCTTCCATCCAGCTGCACAGCCCACACTGCAGTGAGTCACTTGACTATTATAAGCAACAATCCACCAAATTTGCATGAACTCGATTCAAAGACATTTTGTCCCAATCCATAGCACAAGACTTTCCATAGTCTCATGAGTGCAAAGTCACCACATTCATGTGGTTCATAACAGCAGGAGATCAGACTATGCCCCTTTTGACACCTTTGGTAAACCCTTGCAGGATGAATACATTGCCACAAGTTGCAGACAATTACTCTCAGATTATCTACTATAAATTTAATACTTATTTACTCTTCTTTTTTCTCCTTTTTTTTTCTGTAAGCGGAGAAGTAGGATTTGTGCACCCTCTAATTCCTGAAGTTAGATCTGCTTTCTGAAACACTTCGTGTACTACACTAGAGGAATTGCAAACCTCTTATTTACAGTAGAAAACTGCTGAGGCCTTGGTAAATAAAATATAAACAGGAATAGGATGAGTAATACTGTAGATCCAATTTGTTTTATTGATTTTGTTTTGATATTGATTTTGTCTTACGTTTCCTCTTCTTCCGAGGCTCTGCCTCCACAGATAAACTTTTCTTTGTGACACATGTTTTATTGACAGCATAATATGATGTGCAATACAGAAAAAAAAGTCTGTGAGGAAAATTATCAGCTCTAACAGCAAGCTGAAGAGGGGCTTTAGCATTGTTTCGCTTTGTGTCGTATGTCTGTCAGACATACCAGAAGAGAAAATTATTGGTAGTTTTCACATTTATGCTTTTGCATTTAGGATCTAGAAGTAGTGACTTGGGTAACTAAGATTTTCCAGATTTATTTTTTTTCTAGCTTTGATGGCATTTCATAAAGATAATGCACACCTTAGTGCATGTTCCTTCAATATAGGTAGCAAAGTAACAAATGTTGCAAGGAAAAGTTTCACTGCAATAAAACTAAAGCAGTACAATAAAGTGCCAGTACAACAATCTGGAGAGCAGTGGACTCACTCGTAGGTTTCCTACATAATAATACAAAGTTCCTAGAGAAAGCCACACTCTTTTATGGTGGTAGCTGTACTATCAGTGAAACAGAAACGCTTACTATGATCTTGTAGGTATTGTCTGTAATCCCACATGAGATATATTTATGGATACATTTAGGTAAAGACAAATTCATGAACTGACTAGTCTGGAAGGCATAAGTTCATGCTACTTGTGCTTGGAATGCATAGTCTGAATTGCTATTCATCATCATCTGCCTGTGTAGTCATAGCTCACGTAGAAGCAGTGATGCTGTGTTTCTAGACAGTTGTTTGGCAAGTCTCAACCCAAAACACAGCTCCTCACTTTATGCTTTTGGCACAGATCTGAGAGGAGTTCTCAGACGATGGATACTTTTACTTTAACGTGGTAATAACATCTTAGATGTGTTAGGTTTAATAATAATAATCACATTTTCAAGTATATTAAGGAAAAAAAAAGTAATCTCACTACAAAACATATTTTGTTATCAAGTTCTATAATCTTATTTTTCTTTTATTCTAATAATATTTGCTTTTACCTGAAAGAAAGATGATTTATTTGCTTTTACCAGAAAGCAAGGTGATATGCCCCACTCCCACCCCCCCACACCTATTCTTTCAGGGATTTAATATCTGTGAGGCATCTTTGTTTTCAAGAGAAACCTGTGCTACTGAAGGATGACAATTTACCACACATTAGTCAAGTGCTTTTCTTTGTGATGCATTTTCAACTTGCAGTTATAACAGTATTTTAAAATGTTATTACAAAGTTTTCATATGCTGTAAAGTATATTTTTCTCAGGTATTCATGGGCTAACAGAAATTGCACACACCTCTGGTATTGCTTCATTTGTAATGCTGAGCAACGTCTTGTTCTGCTCTTCTTTGGAGAATGTCATCTAGATAATTTGAAGATTTTATTCATATAGACATTCTAAAAACGTGTTCCATGAATGAAGCTTTCTTTTAGCATAAGCCTTAGTCCTGAACATCTGTAATAATAGACCTGAAATTCTTAATTAACAGTTTTATGGTTCTTAGTTCTAACATTCTTTCCCAGGTATCTAGTTTAAAAGAGTATGTTAGGGTGGTGGTAAAGGAGTGTATCTATTTCCTCATGTTCTTTCTTATAGAGGTGATCTCTTAGGTTTTTGACTCAAAGAAATTCTGAATCTTCTTTAGAGTATATATTTTACTTCATAAAGTTTTCATTTATGTTTAGGGGAAGACTAACTGAGACAACTGTTCTGCAACTGTAAAAAAAGGCCAACCATTTTTAGTATTTAAATAACAAGCTGGCAGGTAAATGGACGGTACCTTTCCAACAAGGACTTGATTCCCAAAACTGTCAAGTTTGATGTCATCTTTGTACTCCTATCAGTAATTTCCTGTTCCAACAAAGCAAGAATACACATTCTAAAGCAATGTATATGACATGCATTTTGTATTGTACTTTATTTCTTTTTTAAAACATAAATTATTAAATAGGAGCAGCCTAGTGCTTCTCTCAGGTAACTGAATATGTTAATCTTGATGTTCCTTCGGGTGCTTCTTATTGAAATTGCTGTGCCTGGTGGTTCTGTATTCGTAATCAAATGTTCTGATGAGGTTGACTATGAGGAAATCAATTTTCAGGAAGACACTTTAGGAAAAAGAAAAAGTGTGTGGGGGGGAATAAAAGTGGTTTTGTTTTTTGATTTCTCATTTTAATATTGTTCATTCATCAGTAAAATACACATTGCATTCCTTCTGGCAGTAATTTTTGATACGTAGGAAAATTTTCAAAGTGCTGCTAACTTCTTGGAAAACAAAGATCTTTAAGGGCCAAAGTCCTATATTGAACAGGAGTGATACACATGCATTGGTGTACTTGTAAATTTAGAATGGAATAGAATAGAATAGAATAGAATAGAATAGAATCAATCAGGTTGGAAGAGACCTCCAAGATCATCCAGTCCAACCTAGCACCCAGCCCTATCCACTCAACTAGACCATGGCACTAAGTGCCTCATCCAGGCTTTTCCTGAACACTCCCAGGGACGGTGACTCTACCACCTCCCTGGGCAGCCCATTCCAATGGCAAATTACCCTCTCTATGAAGAACTTCCTCCTAACATCCAGACTATACTTCCCCCAGCACAACTTGAGGCTGTGTCCCCTTGTCCTGTTGTTGGTTGCCTGGGAGAAGACATCACCTCCCACCTGGCTACAACCTCCCTTCAGGTAGTTGTAGACAGCAATGAGGTCTGCCCTGAGCCTCCTCTTCTCCAGGCTAAACAACCCCAGCTCCCTCAGCCTCTCCTCATAGGGTTTGTGTTCCAGGCCCCTCACCAGCTTTGTTGCCCTTCTCTGGACACGTTCCAGCACCTCAACATCTCTCTTGAGTTGAGGAGCCCAGAACTGGACACAGTACTCAAGGTGTGGCCTGACCAGTGCTGAGTACAGGGGAAGAATAACCTCCCTCGTCCTACTGGCCACACTGTTCCTGATACAGGCCAGGATGCCATTGGCCCTCTTGGCCACCTGGGCACACTGCTGGCTCATCTTCAGCCTACTATCCACCAGCACCCCCAGGTCCCTTTCCTCCTGGCTTCTCTCCAGCCACTCTGTCCCCAGCCTGTAGCGTTGCTTGGGGTTGTTGTGGCCAAAGTGCAGAACCCTGCACTTGGCCTTGTTAAATCTCATCCCATTGGCCTCTGCCCACCCATCCAGCCTGTCCAGGTCCCTCTGCACTGTCATCTTTCATTTCAGCTTGTAAAAAGAAAGCCAAAGTATGAAGGAGATGGATGTGAAAAAGAAAACTCTTCTTTTATATTTAGAGATGAAAGCAATAACAGCATACTATTAACTCTTTTACTGTTTGGTCAATTGCTCTCTCTTCTTGGAGATGGTTCAGTAATTTTAATATTACAAGGACTTCATATATATGATACTGACTCATTTTTCCATGGCAGTTCATTCCACGAGATAGTGGAAGATGCAGTGAATGTACAGGTTCACCTAAACAAGTAGATGAATTTTTCTTCCCTTTTTGCATTTCTGTTGCACTAGATTGTAAATTGCAACTGAAGATTGAGTATTTCTAGCTCTTAATCATAGTCATCTGCATAAAATGTCTAGTTACGATGGAATATGCTTTCAACTGTTTACCCTTTTGCTTAATTGAAAGAAGAAATTGCTTCAACATAAACTAGCTTTCTTCATATCTTGAGTCTTAGGATATAATACCATGAAGCCACTTAGAAAAACGCTGCAGAAAAGGGCAATAGTTTAGTGCTTGAACCAGAAGTTTTGAGTTTGTTGAAGTTGCAGTGAGCTCAAAAATATTATTGATTTTGCTTTATGACAACTGAATCTTTACATCAAAGCTTTGCAGAAATTTCAAATCTGGGCCAGTGGACAGCTCTTCAAGAGATGCAATGAAGAGAAGTGATACACTCCACATATTGCTGGTTTTGCCTGGTAAAACAAACCAACCAAGTAAAAGAAAACAAAGCAAACAACAACAAACAAACCCCACAAAAATATGAGGAAGTCATCACTATTTCCTGCTCACTGAAATTTCCTCAAGTTAGCTATTTCCATATAACTTTTTGCCCTAACAGTCTTCACTGTCAATCCTTCAGGAAAAAAAAAAACCCTGCTTCTCTGTGCAACCTGGAATTAGTGGTCACCTCCACTCTTTTGCCCTATCTCATTTTCCACCTTCTCTGAGCTGCTGCAGAAGGGCAGCTGAGAATTGGCAGCTCTGTAAATTGTAGGGGGAAATAGAAACTACAGGAAGAAGTCTGTCACATTTATTTTCTGGTCTGAGCGATTTCATTGGGAGGTCTCGTTTTGGACAGCAAATTACAAGCAAAGAATGCAATTTCATAGTTTGAAGAAAGTTAGTACATTGCTGTGTCTCACTTAGAAACAGATCAATTTTATCCATGAAAGTCTTATGCTCTAGACAGAAAGGGAGTATTTTGAACAAAACATAAAGATCTTCATACTACTCTAATACATGGAAGAAAGTAGAAAGGTATAAAAAAGGAAAACTTACAGAAAAAAAAAAATTACTAGTGTAACCAAAGAGGAATGGTTCGAAGAAGGCAATTGTTTTAAGTGTTAGAAATGATTACAGCAATTTAAAGGTATGTTTACAGCTAGACACTCGTAATGAGTGGTAAAATACTAGGAAGGCAAAAAAGAATAATCATCATCAGCACAGAGTTCAGACTGGATGGTTGGTTTGACCTAGGAGTGTTTCCTCAAGATCAAACCTCATTGTGAAGTTCTTGATCTAACAATATGCCACCACCTGTGTTTCACTTTTTTATCACTGAATCACGGTGAAAATCAGCACTTAGTGGGAGGGTCTACAACCATGCATGAGAGGATTCAATGTCTAAACTGTCAAAAGAGATGGATGACTCTTGCAAAGAGATGGGTGACTTTTGCCTCCATATTTTACAAATCAACATAGAAATCTTTATTAAAAGAAAAGCTTATAATTTAAAAGCATCATTGCTTTAAGATTCTAAAGATTCATTAGACAAAAGACCTGAAAATAATCAGACTCTATAAAATTTAGGTCTTACATATTTTGACTCGTAACGTGATGGATTCTTTGTTTATTCATTCTACCTTTGTCTGAATTTCCCACATATATAAGAAATGTCAGGAGTAGCTTTTCTTAACTGGATTCTTTGGAATCTCTTGGTTTTGAAACCTGAAATGAAAAATATGTATACCTAGAAATGGTTTTCACTCCTTCAAAGTAGAACATTGTAGAAACCTTTTAAAAAATATTTAAAGAGAAAGATGATCTGACACCCATACATGGAAAGGTAAGACCTATCTGGTTTTCTGCTGGCATTGCACCATGGGATGAATGAATCTTGGGTCATCAATATGATTAGATGGTCATTCTCTGCTTTATTTCTGTGTTACAGTGAGTTGTATGCTTACTTGGAAGAGGCGTGCACAGCTAACTTGGTTTAGGATTGGTACATGTGGATAGCACTCGGTTGGTCCAGGGTTACTGGCGTGATGCACATAGGGTGATATTACAGTAACAGTCCATGGGACCAGCCCCTGGGCTGGCTAACCCAGCCCCCTTGGGCTGGCTAACTCTGCCCACATGCAGCTGCACTCCAAGCCCTGCAGCTGCATGTGGAATGCTATTATTTACCGCCTAGTATCTTAAGCCCAAGATGGACTCAATGACACTTCCCAGCACGGGTGCTCATATTTATCATTTCATGTCCAGCTAGCAAAAATCTCTCCAGTTTTCCAGTTCAACCACCTAGAGTTCAAGAAAATAGATGGAGAACTAAAGAAGCATGAGATAGATTTTAGACCACATTATCAGCCACTTATTAAGCCTAGAATTCAGGAGATCACAGTATCACANGAAAGCAACCTCCTCCTGGCTACAACCACCCCTCAGGTAATTGTAGCCAGCAATGAGGTCTCCCCTGAGCCTCCTCTTCTCCGAGCTAAACAATCCCAGCTCCCTCAGCCTCTCCTCATAGGGCTTGTGCTCGAGGCCTCTCACCAGGCTCATTGCCCTTCTCTGGACACGTTCAAGCATCTCAATGTCCCTCTTAAACTGGAGGGGCCCAGATTATACTGAAAATCTAAGACCATCTGTAAGATAAAATAATATTAAATTTAAAATATCATTTATGTGCCAGCTGTCTGGTAGGTAATAAAAGTTAAACACTGATTGAGGTGCACCACAAATTAAGAAATCTGGCGATGTCTTTCAAAATATTCCCTCTTTTATTTTTTCTCTCAGAGTCAGAGCACGTTATAGTATGTGCAACTGACTCATCAGAGAGTTTGCAATGGGAAAAAAGAATGTGTTATAAAGCAGTTGTATAGTTTTTATTTATTCTTCAGAGCTGTTTTGGCTGCTGTCACGATCACTCTGTGGATGACTTTTGAAAAATACAAGTGTTATGCTGCTAGGTATCAGAATGTAACCTCCACTTGAAAACCTGATGCATTATCATTAGCAAGAGAAAATAAAGGAAGAGGTGATGATTGTAATTGTGTTTCATTTCAGCTGTCTCCCAAGGCATATAAAATATTGCAGGAGATTTTTAAGCTCCATATGGAAAACGTGTGTAAAACCACAGCCAGTGATGCAGACTTTTCCAGAATACATTTATGTCTATCTTTAAAAGGGAAAAAAAAAACAGTAATTAATTAAATAATCCATTTAAGTTGATATTTAGGGACTTACCAGTTTCTGAGACAATAATTGATGGCTTTTTTTTTATTACAGAGATACGAACAATTGTTGAGAGGCTGACTATTCTTCAAATAATGCTGGTGACATTTCTATGGAAGGACAATAGTACAGTTAAACCGCTACTCTGAGTACCCAGCACTGGCATGTAGACACCTGGCTGCCCCTAATTCATCTACAGCATTTCAAATAACTCCAAGTGCCAGGTGCTGCACTTTGGCCACAACAACCCCATGCAGAGATACAGGCTGGGGTCGGAGTGGCTGGAGAGCAGCCAGACAGAGAGGGATCTGGGGGTGCTGATCGATACCCGCCTGAACATGAGCCAGCAGTGTGCCCAGGTGGCCAAGAGAGCCA